>VZSZ01010600.1:36255-69864 GCA_013398815.1 Ibidorhyncha struthersii
GGCGAGCCATGGAAGGGGCAGGAGGTGCAGGGCAGAGCAGTGCAGGTCATTAGCCACAGACCAGTGTAAATCCAGCTGAGGAGCAGCCAGTCAACACATTGCATAGAGTTAAGCAGCAGAAGTAGAGGAGCTGGACAAATGCAGGTGGGTGTCACCTGCCCTTGAGACACTGAGTACCTGTGCTTCCTGCCATGCTGCGGGCAAACGAGGCATGTCAGGAGGGGCACAAGCCAGGGGCCATGGGCACGCGTCCTGCCAGGGGTGGCAGTGGCTGAGGAGGGCCCAGCTCTCATCCCTCTCCCCATCCCGCAGGGAGAAGATCACGTCCCTAAGAGCAGCCACTCTCTGCACTTGGATGACTTCACTGCGCTGCAGTTTGCAATCATCCCTCTAATTGGGCTTTCAGTAAACACATGTGTCTAAGCAGCCCGCAAACTTCTCTTGGTCTTCAGACTCCACCATTAGACAATAGCATTATCTATATTTCTTTCTATATTGCATTTGTTTTTAATGTGTATTTTATCACTACTTTATACTCTTGAATACTGGGAGATGTGAAATACTACAGCTGCCTTGTACACCAAATCAATGTAAACACAATGAGAGCATGACAAGAGGAGATGAATGTGGGTAGTAAGTTATTAAACAATATTTCCCGTATGATTTCTAGAGCCAGAACCTATTTGTTTATTTATTTTTATTACATTACCTGAGAGGATGCCTTTAAAAATTCAGTCGCGTACTACCCAGGAAATTGATATCTGTTGCACATAATTTTCTCCTTGTCATGCAAGAAATTTCATATTTTATTGCCCAAGATGTGATGCCAGCTTTTATGTCTTTCCTTTACACCGTGTGTGAAGTGTGTTAAACATACAATGCATAAAATGTGTTAAAAAAGATAAAAGAAGGAAAAATGAAAAATATTGTTACACTCCCTGTTAGGTAGTGGATGTGAAGGAAAAATTGGCTTTTCATTTCACAGAGCAAAATTTTATTATTTCACAAAATATAACTTAAAATAGTTTAACACAAACTTTGTTTGGACTTCTTTTTCTGAAAACAAGAACTCTGGAAACATTTAAAGTAGCCCAAAATGTTTGATTTAACTTGAAATGACAAGAAAATGCAGCATCATAAACAATGTAGACAGAAGAGCTTCTTAAGGCCATCTGTAGTAGTTGGTTTCAGCCGCCTTTAAAATTTCTGCACTGAAAGTGTTGTCAAGCACTGGCACAGGCTGCCCAGGGAAGTGGTGGAGTCACCACCCCTGGAGGTATTTAAAAGTCAGGCAGACGTGGTGCTGAGGGACGTGGTTTAGTGGTGGACTTGGCAGCGTTAACAGTTGGACTTGATGATATTAAAGGTCCCTTCCAACCAAAAGGATTGTATGATCCTATGATCATTTAATATACTTTGAAGGACACTTGGATCAACTTCCTACGATCCCTAGAGACTGCAGAGAAGTAAAGTGCTGCACAGCGTGCACAACCATGCTCTTTATCAGCACCTTTCATCAATTGTTTGGATTGTATGTCCATGATCTCTGGCATCTAATCTCATCTTCACGATGAGCACAGCAGTTGTTGCTTTTCCATTTTCTATGCACAATGTCCCACCTGCCAGAAACAGAAAGAAACTCTGTCCCTGCCCACCTCAGTCATCTACACCCTGGCATCAGCCTATACCAACATACGGTCCATAGAAAGAAAACCAGCCTTTTACGTTTGTGAGGAAATATTCAAAATCTGCAGGACATTTGGGGAAAAGAAAGCTGCAATGCTGATGCTGCTCAGCCAGACCTGCTGGAGGTCGCCTGTCCCTCCCAAAGCACAGGACCAGAGGTAGCTGTTGCAAATCATAAACGAGCTTTACAGATGAACAGTTTGTCTGCATTGAGACTGCTTCTCTTTCCTCAGGATCCAGTGTCTGATGACTTGGGATGGTAATAGTCTAAATCACTCAGACCTTTTGTGCAAACGCCCCAGGAGCCACAAGTACCAAGGAAGGCTCCTCCAAGCAGCATCAGCACAGCCTGGACCACTTGGCTGGACCACTGCAGTGTCAAGCCCACCGGATAGCATGTGCACTAACAAAAGCATCATTTCCTCGACCTTTGAGTTGCCAGACCTTGCTCCTCACTTGGCTCCACCCGGTTGCAAACAGCTTGCGGCAACAGGTGTTCATATTTGCAGCGATGATGGTGTCCGATTTACACAAGTGCATTGAATCGATTTTCAAGAGCATTCCTGGGGAGTGCTGTGCCTCCCCATCGCCGCCCCATCAGAGCCTCATCTCTAAATAACGAGCTGCCAAGTTTGGCAGTGCTGTGTGCCCCCCGTTCCATCTGCAGTCAAACACTTGTCACCCAGGACATTACACTCTCCCTGCCAACTCTTGGTAATTAAACAGTATATGACTGTCTTGTTTGCAATTAATTTCTGCAGCTTTCTTTGTGTCAAGGGCTGGGAAAGCTAAGGATTAAATGTCCCTGTGCCTGGTATAAATCTTGAAAACCACAGTATCTTTTCCAATAAACTGCATTCAGGAAATTCCTCTTCCATATGGCACATCAAAAGACAGTCTGACCTTTTCCATGTCCTTTAGCAGATAGCAGACTGGATCACCTCAAGGTTATATTTGTTACTGTGCAGCTGACGTTGTGAGTGCAGAGGTAACAACACAGACCCAGAAGCATAGATGTGAATCAAATTACTCGCTTGCTTGCATACAAAGCAGCAGGCGACTCATTGAAAAGCAGACATTTCCAACAATGGAAAATTAAGTCCTCCCAAGGCAGGCTAAGACTGCTGGCAGATATTACATCCTGCATTCAGCTCTTCGAAAATCAGGAAAGCCTCTTTCACAATGGGTTAATTGATTCACATGCTAGGTCACCTCTCCCCTCTGCAAGTAGGTCTCCGCATGTGGACAAAAGGGATGCGTTTTCAGGCACAGACTTTCCTATCCAGACCTGAACACAGGCAGTCGAGCTGGTACATCTCTTACAAGCATGGCTTTTTTGTTGGGTTTCTAATCATGTTTCAATCTGTCTTGCAGCCCTTTGCACAGGACCTGAAGTTCTGATCTTCGTGCCTCGCGTTTGCCCTGTGCCCCCTCCATGTCCAACAGCCACTGGTAACTCTGCATTCACAGCCATGTTATCTTTTTGTCCTTCTGTTGCTAAAGCCCACCATTTACACCAGCAAAGCAAGGGAAATCCTTAAGGCAATCGTCAGGATAATGTCCCAAAACAACATCTGGGCTTGCCCCTGTCCAGCCTCGCTCAGCTGCCACCCCCTTCAGGGGGCTGCAAACCACAGGAGCTGCAGCTGGACAGCCGCTTGATTGTGAAAGCTGCTCTCTTCTGGGTGTTCCGGAGATGTCAGCAGCCCATAGGATCCCCACCCAGTCCCTGTGGGGCTTTCTCACTTTCTGATTTCAGTGGACATCTCTGCCCCTACTCCCTGTGCCAGAGACACAGTCCTCCATACCCCACCCAGAGACTTTGTGCTTCTCTTTGCCTCAAGGGCTCAGTGATGGTCTGAGGTCTCCCGTATAACCTGAACCTGGCCACCTAACAAGATCTTGCCCTTTTGTCTCTGGGCTTGCACTGCATTTAGAATCTCATCCACAGTGAAGCACAGAGCTCCTTCCCCCTCCTTTGAGTGTTGGCACTAACATGATCTTCAGCCTCCCCCCCGTCAGTACATGCTGCCTGCTGGCGTGCACTGCCCGGCACGGCCCTTTGACAAAAGCACTTCCATCTTTGTGATGTAGTTCTGGTTATCCCCAGTTCCACCATCATCAGCCAAGAGGTGTTTTCTCCCAGCACGGCCATGACTAAAGACTGATTTCTACAAGAGGATTTGCGTGAAAGAGGGGAGCTTTCTCAGGAGAAGGATTGCTCAAGAGACAGAGCCGCTAGCACTGCCCATTGCCATGTGTCCTCCAAAGCATGGAACAAGTGCCACACACTGCTCCTTGCAGGGACGTCCACTGTCCTTGGACAAGCAGCCCCTGGGTTGGCTTTGCTGGCCCCCAGGCTTTCTGTCCTCTTCCCATGGCTCTCAGTTTTTACTCAAGGGTTTTAAGTTTACCCCATGGTGTCAGGGCCATTTCTGTCTGCAGTGTGCAGACGACATGAGGTGCAAAGTCCCTCCTGGACCAAATGTCCACAATAAGTTTTGTGATGATGTGGGGAGGATGAGTGGGATGTGATGAGAGCTGGGTACAGTGAGCCATAGAATCATCTAGATTGGAAGGAACCTTTAAGATCATCAGGTCCAACCATTAACCTAACACTGCCAAAACCACCACTAAACCATGTCCCTCAGCACCACACCTGCCCGTCTTTTAAGTACCTCCAGGGATGGCAACTCCACCACTTCCCTGGGCAGCCTGTTCCAGTGCTTGACAACACTTTTGGTGAAGACATTTTTCCTAATATCCAATCTAAACCTTCCCTGGCACAACTTGAGGCCATTTCCTCTTGTATTGCCTGTTCCTTGGGAGAAGAGACCACCACCCCCTTGCTACACCCTCCTTTCAGTGAACTGTAGAGAGTGATAAGGTCTCCCCTCAGTCTCCTTTTCCCCAGGCTGAATACCCATAGGTCCCTCAGCCACTCCTCATAGGCTTGTGCTCCAGACCCAAGAGGGTCTAGACCCAAGTGGACCTTCCCAGGCTGCATCCCAGAGAAGGGACACGTTGGCTTCCCGATGTGCTAGTGAAACCTAGGAGACAGTAGAGTGGTCTGGTGGAACTGATACTGAGAGCTCTCCAGCTGATCCAAGTGCCAGCAGAGTCTTCATAGCATCATTAAATCACGGAACAGTTTGGGTTGGAAGGGACTTCTAAAGGCCATCTAGATCAACCGCCTGCCATGAGCAGGGACATCTTCAACTAGATCAGGGTTGCTCAGAGCCACATCCAACCTGACCAGGAATGTTTCCAGGGATGGGGTATCTCCCACCTCTCTGGGCAACCTGGGCCAGGGTTCCACTGCCCTCATTGTAAAAAATTTCTTCCTTAGATCTAGTCTGAATCTCCCTCCTTTAGTTTAAAGCCATTACCCCTTGAACTATCGCAACAGGCCCTACTAAAAAGTCTGCCCCTCAAAATAAGCCTCTGGCAATGACCCTCTGTGACTGGTGTATCTTGAGTCTTTCAAGTCCAAGACAAAACTAATGGAGATAACAAAACAAAATCATATTCTTCTCCTTATAAGCACTTCCATTTGCAGCATCACTTTCCGAGCAGCCTGTTCCGACGTTGCCTGCCCCATGCATGCCCTGGAAGATGAACCAAGCCAGTGGCAGGCACTCCCAGAGCTAAACTGTCTGATTTCCACAGTCAAGCCAGGCTGATTCAAACCTGGCCTTGGTTAGACACAGCCCAGGGCTGTGAGCAGGACAAATACGCTGCACAACATGTGTAAAGTGAAACATGACCACAGTTTGGTAACTACTATAGAAAGTAATTATGGAAGAAGTAGAAACAGGGCATAATTTATGTTAGTGTTGGCTCAGGACCTATTCCAATTTAGCAGGCACCTGGGTGAGAGAGATTGTTTTCCCACGCACAGAGCTGTGTACCTCGCTGAGGGAGCCAGGACCGGCGTCTCTCGAGGTGTCAATAGCATTGCAAATTGAAGCCCAGGGTTTGATTTCACCTGAGTTTTGACCTCTATTGATTCAAACCACTAATTGAGTTGAAATGGAAGTAAGTCTGCATTATGTGCTGAAGCAGTGCTGGTGACCCAGGGACCCCAGTGATGTTTCATACAGTTGCTCTGTAGGTCCTGGCTCAGTGGGATCCCACCGGTGAGACCCTGCCGGGCCACCTACATGCTTCACTTGTTCAGAAAACGCAGGGAATCATTCCTCCTGAACACCTCTGCAGAGGCTGTTTGGTCAGTGACACGGCTGTATCTGCCGGCAATTAGACGTTCGCAGGTTCCCCAGCTGAATTTGAAGGGTTTTATTGATCAGCAAAGTGTTGTTTATTCAATTCTCCACCCATCAGGAAAACGGCTCCTTTATTGTTCTCTAAAGGAGCAACATTCAGGACAGGACACACATTCCGAAAACAAACGTACTGCAAAATATCAGCCCAGGTATGACTCATTCATGCAAAGATATTTTTGTGCTTTATATGAAGATGGCAGACATGCCGAATTTTCAGTATAAATTAAAACCAAATTAGTAGTTTGACCGAATGCAAATCAAACATTGGAAACCAAAGCTAAACAGATTTGGTTTTTACCTCAAAACTATATAGAATCAGAGAATCCTGGCAAAAAGAAATGCATCATCTCTGTTTTATGCGGATACTGGTGACAATGCTGTAAATGTGCCATTTTCTGAGTGTTGTAGCACTGGTTTCTTTCTCCCTGGCAGGTTTTGTGACCATGCTGGATCATCTTCACAGCAATTTTGCAAGGTTAGAGCCAAGTGAAACTTGATTGGTTTTGGAACTGAGACAGTTTCTTTTTTAATTATTTGTTGAAATCTGAGACACATAGCAAGACAAGGAATGTCAAGATCTGCACCAACAGAAAAGACATTAGCTGCTAAAACAAGACTTTGGGGGCAGCTTTGATTACAACAGATCAGGCTTAAGGCGGAGAAGCTGCTGCATTTAGATGTTTTCTCAACCTCCTGTTTATCACTGACTGTTCCTTGTGCTGTAGAAAATTTTCGGGAAAAGAAAGCATTTCTGTGTAGTGAAGCAAGACCCAGGCAGCACAACAGGTACAGTTTAAAGGGTCTTTAGATATCTTTCTTCAACAGCCAAGATCTGAGGTGCCTTCAGAGACTTTTGAGGATCTAAGTCAATCTACATTAGCTGTGGTTTTGGTCTTTTCTGTTTTGTGTGTGGCCACTGGCTGCCAGTTGTCTAACCCACGCTTTGGGTGTCAGAGGAAAGTGCATCACAGCTTCAGACTGGCTAAGGCTGGTGGGGACCTCTGGAGGTCACCTGGGCCAACTCCCCACTCAAGCAGGGCCACCCAGAGCAGTTGCCCAGGACCATGTCCAGACAGCTTTTGAGTATCTCCAAGGATGGAGACTCCACAACTTCCCTGGGCAACCTGCGCCAGTGTTTGACAACCCTCGCATTAGAAAAGTGTTTTCTTGTGTTTAAAAGGAATTCCCTGTATTTCAGTTTGTGCCCATTGCCTCCTCTTGTATCACTGGACACCACTGGAAAGGGTCTGGTGCCCTCATCTTCATTCCCTTCTATCAGGTATTCATACACATTGATAAGACTCCCCCCACCAAGCCTTCTCCTCTCCAGGCTGAGCAGTCCCGGACCTTGGGCTGTAGAAGATCCCAGAAGACCTCAGGATGGAGCTGGTATTTGCGGACCTTCTGCAGCAATGCAGCACCTCTAAAGCCAGGATAAGGTCTGGTACTTCTCAAGCTGCTGATGGCGGGCTCAGTTCAGCTCTGGGGAGATGTTGTCCAGCGGTTTCTCTCTCCAGGACCAGCACTCCTCCTGTGTCAGCCCTAAGGCTGATGATGTGAGCATGACCCTTTAGGTCATGACAGCTGTTTAGGCACTGTTGGCCATGGCTTTCAATCCACACGGGAGCTATGCCCCATCCTGGCCGTGCCAGAAAGAACCAAAATGGGATTTTCCATTCTCAGGGTTTCTGCTCCAGACCTGAAACTGGAATGGATGCAGGCCTGTAGGTCCCGTGTGATCCACCCTTTCTAGCACAGCCTTGCAGGTATCACCATGCTGGTCTGCACAAACACCTTCAGAGGATCTAAGAACTGTTTCTGAAGACAGGGCACTCACCACCCCGTGTTCCAATCCTCAGCCTCCTGCCCATGCCCGTGTACTTCAAAGTCATCAGTATTTTATGTTTTGCCTACTTTTCCCCTTCCTGCCCCTAACTGCAATTCCTTGATCAACTTCCAGTTCTTTAGGTCAGCTAGGGGGGTTGCATTACATCAGGAGATATATCCTAAAGATATCCAGAAGAGCAATGTGGCCCCGTCTGCCAAAACTGAAGCCTGGCATGTTTCTAACCAAGCTTTCCTTGGAAGTCTTGCTAGTGGCAGTCACAAAAAAGCTCCAGGTTAGCCTCCCTCCACCCAAACCCCACCAAGGAGATGGGGATGCTCAGGGAGTCACAGAATCACAGAATCTCCTAGATTGGAAAAGACCTGCAAGATTATCTAGTCCAATCATTAATCTAACACTGACAAGCCCACCACTAAACCGTGTCCCCGAGCACTATATCTACACGACCCTTAAATACCTCCAGGGATGGGGACTCCACCACTGCCCTGGGTAACCTGTTCCAATGCCTGATGACCCTTTCAGTAAAGAAATTCTTCCTAATAGCCAGTCTAAACTTCCCTTGGTGCAACTTGAAGCCATTTCCTTTTGTTCTATCACCTGTTACTTGACAGAACAGGTCGACTCCCACCTCTCTGCAACCTCCTTTCAGATAGTTGTAGAGAGTGATAAGGTCTCCCCTGAGCCTCCTTTTCTCCAGGCTAAACAACCCCAGTTCCCTCAGCCACTCCTCATAAGATGTGCTCCAGACCCCTCACCAGTTTTGTTGCCCTTCTTTGCACACGCTCCAGCACCTCAATGCCCTTCTTGTGGTGAGGGGCCCAAAACTGAACACAGTACTCAAGATGCGGCCTCACCAGTGCTGAGTACGGGAGTAAAATCACCTCCCGAGTCCTACTGTCTACACTATTCTGGATAAAGGCCAGGATGCCGTCGGCCTTCTTGGCCACCTGGGCACACTGCTGGCTCGTGTTCAGCTGGCTGTCCACCAACACCCTCAGGTCCCTCTCTGCTGAGCAGCTTTCCAGACACTCCTCCCCAAGCCTGTAGCATTGATGGGGGTTGTTGTGGCCAAGACCCGGCATTTGGCCTCATTGAAACTCATACAGTTTGCCTTGGCCCATCGATCTCGTCTGCCTAAATCCCTCTGCAGAGCCTCCCTGCCCTCAGGCAGATCATTGTTCTCTGCATTTCACATGAACCAGTGGCAGCAAGGGCTGAAAGGTCGCCTGAGATATTTCTGTGGTTTCAACACAGTGGAAGATGTTCAAGCCGCAAAACGAAATAGCCATCACAAGCCGTGGAGACAGCGGCCTTAGCCACAGGCTGTCAGATTCCTTTTGAACCGAGTCTGCCCTTTCAAGTTCCTGATTTGCAGCAATCAGCCCTGTGTATTAGTAGAAGATTAAGAATGGCAAAATCACTCTTACTGCATCTTAAGCAATGCTTGAATGAGACTGCTTCTTCAGGCAAACATTCTTTATGGGTGTTTAAGCTTGTAAACACCAGTTTCAAGCTAAGGCCAGTTACAAATTAAAAATACACATTTTTCATATGACTTTCTGCATAAAAAAAATAATCATATAGTGAATGCCAAGAAAAGGTAAGGTGAGGTTTGGCCCATCAGCATCAGACATGCTGTTTTCTCAGGAAGATGAGGTTTGGTGCTGCTGGCAAGGTCAGTGTTAGTGTCTCATGAGAGGAATGGCACCCGGTTGCAGGAGGCAAAGGTTTTCCAGGACAGGTGTGTGCACGTTTTGTGTCTTGTCACGATGTGGTCCACGTGTCATTTTAGCACATACACTGCTGAACCTGAAAACAGGACTTTGGCGTACATTGAGTGCCAGTGGTGACAGCACGTGCCACCAAAGGCAGGACACTTGGCTGCAGCTCTAGGGTTTCCACTGGCTCCCCGCTCTGGAAGCTGTACCCCAAAACGAATGCCCAGCATTGACCTCCCTGAGGTGCTGGTGTTTGAGCGTCGGTAAAAACCCTCTGGTGAACAACCAAAAATCTGGAAAGGAGCCTCTACTGGCTTGAAGTTTTCAAGCTGCTCATTTCTAGCCAGAGGGAGGGTGTCTGGCACCTTGGCGGCCTCACTGGGCTGTTCACCTCTGACCATGCACAGCCCTGGGAGAGGCAGAAAGCAGGACCCAGCCCCATAGGAGCTGCTGCTATTGTCCCACAGGTTCAGCCCCAGGGCTGAGGACAGTCACCCTCCTGCACTTTCCCAGCACAAGAAAGCAGCTTATTTTTCTCTGCACCTGTGATCCCACCCCGTCGCCTCTTTCCATCTTGCTGTGACCCGTCCCTGAATGCTCAGCTCCTCTTTAAAAAGGGCAGAGGCAGCAGTTTTCTCATAGGGATGGCTTTCTGGGGTCCATGAGGACAAGACACTCAGAGCACTGGGCGTTTGCCTGAGCGGAGACTGACACTTCTGGAGCCAAAGGTTCAGCCGTGATGCCTGATCTGATACCTCTGAAGCATCCTCCTCCTCTATTATAGCCTATCTCATAAAAAAAAATACATTTTCCAGGTGTTCTTTTGGGAGCAGTTTTTCACCTACGTGTTTACTCAAAGTTTGGTCAAATAATATAGTTAAGGAATAAAGAGACCCCATGCACGCTAATGTGCAACACCTGCTTTTATTTCTGTGTTATTCCTTTGGGAGTTTTTTTCAACACTATGAATTTTAATAAAGAAGCAATTCCTAAAATGGACTCTGTTACACACCTGTGATTCAGAAGAACCAGTTCATTACAGGTCTTTTCACCTGACTCCAGAGAAAATGGCTGAGATGTAGATTTATTGTCACACTACAGTGAGCACCGCCTGCCCACACCTTGCAGGGGATTTCCCACAAGTAACATATCTGCAGTAGGTTCTCGTTTCTTTGATCACTCTCCTTCCACCACCAATTAGAGATCCTGACTTTTTTCTTACATTTTGTACAAACTGTTGGGGAAAGTGATGCGGGGATGTTGGGCGTTTTGTATTTCACTGGGACTGCAGAAGACTTAGGCATGTTGCCTGAAAGAGTGCAAAGAGAGCATTTGGGGTGGGGACCTTGGAGTCCCACCAAGGTGTTGATCACCTTCTGATAGTGACATCTCACTCTTCTTGCAGCAAATGGCTTTTGGGGCAGATGAACATTTTCACAACCTTCTCTTTTATCTGTTGTGTCCGCACACCGTACACCACGGGGTTCAGCAGTGGGGGGAAGAGCACGTACAGGTTGGCCAGGAGAATGTGGATGTGGTGGGGGATTTCCTGACCAAAGCGATGTGTTAAAACAGTGAAAAAAGCAGGAATATAGAAAAGTAATATAACACAGATATGAGAGCTACAGGTGTTGAAAGCCTTGTGGCGGGCAGTCCTGGAAGGGAGTCTAAATAATGCCAGAAGAATTAAGACATAGGAGACAGCAATGAGTACAACATCCACCACTACTGCTGCAAAAGGCACTGCGAGGCCATACAAGATATTGATGGAGATGTCGGCGCAGGCCAGCCGGGCAATGCCCATGTGCTCGCAGTAGGTGTGCGGGATGATGTTGTGCCCACAGAATGGCAGCCTTTTCAGAAGAAATATACATGGGAAAATGATGCAGAAACTTCTCAGTAAAGCCACCAGCCCGGTTTTGACAAGGGCTGATGGGGTCAGCACTGCCGTGTACCGCAAGGGGTGGCAGATGGCAACAAACCGATCAAACGCCATGGCCAGCAGGATCACCGACTCTGCCGAGAAGCTGAAGTGCAGGAAGAACATCTGGGTCAGGCAGGCACCGAAGGAAATCTCCCCCGCGCTGAACCAGAACAGAGCCAGCATCTTGGGCACAGTCGTGGTTGACAGCATCAGGTCAGCGATGGCCAGCATGGAGAGGAAGAGGTACATGGGCTGGTGGAGGCTACGTTCCGTCCTTATGACAAACAAAAGGACACCATTTCCTAGCAGGGCAGCCAGATACATGGAGCAGAACGGGATCGAGATCCAGATGTGCGACTCCTCCATGCCTGGGATGCCAGCCAGGATGAATGTTGCTGGTGTCAAGCTGGTAAGGTTGAAAGGTAGCATGTTTCACCTGAAAGCAAAGACAGAAGACACTGTAGAACATTACTTTGGATGATTAAGCTCTTCCGTGACTACAAAATGCCTGGTATTACCTTCCCTGATCTGCTAATAGCCACAGCCAGAGGTAGGAACCCAATTATGAAGACCCGTGGTCTGCAATGTATTGCAGCATGTACTTATACTCCTATTATATGCAAACAGCAATGTCCAAATTTTGTCCTCACTTGATTTTAACACAATGTAAGTGTATTTTTCTTCCAAGTACTTAGACTTAGACCAGAGGGAATGGAGGCAGAATCATCCCTTAATGCAAAAATACCTTAAATTCGTGCCCTGTAAGTCCAGAGTAGAAGGAAGAAGTCAGGATCAAGAGAGGAAAGGTCAAGTGTTTGCAGGGATGCACAAGATGTTCTCAGACATCAGGAACTGCAGAGAGGATAACTGGGAGTTTAAAGGTACCTGGACTCATACCTGGTTAGAGAACAAAATTAGCTCTATGTTTGAAGTTGGCTGCCCATGTTCCTTCCTTACCTCCAAAATTCTCTCTCCCTTTCTTTTTGGTTCTGGGACCCAGTTCAGCTTGCTTTTTACCTCTTTGCCAGTACAAATCTAGCAGAAATAAAATTTAACCAGGCACTTGAAAAAACCTTTGGGTCAGGAGAAAACCTGTGTGAGATGGAGCTCCCCCACCAGCCGAGGAAAGGGATGCACTGCTGCCCTGCGGAGGTCTGAAGAGCCGGATCAGACCCAGACGCACACAAGTTAAAACGGGATACCACTTTTCTCCAGCAGCTCCTGCAATAACAGTCAGCTCTTATATATCAAATCTCAAAATAGGAATTACCCATAACACAGCCGAGATGAGAAAGGGGTGCAAGTACTTAAAAACAAAACCATGAGGTTTCTGCATACCAAAATATTGACTCCATGTATGAGAAAGCAATTACATTTTAAACAACAGAGCTGAATCCCTGTTCACACTTAATAAGAGAGAGACACATTTCATGTCTAAAATATCCTGAACCAAGAAATCCAAGGACCCTGCTCCGTTGAAATAAAACTTGGCAGTTGACTGTCTGTAAAAATAAATATCTAAGTCTGGAAATGATTTAAAATAATTCGGTGTAAGTATTGCATGAAATAAAAATATGTGTTATATTAACAGAAAAAATATTATTAATGCTGATAGTGTATATATTCTGTGCTGTCGTACCAAAAGCTAGTCATCTCTTGCAAAATTCAAATTTTAAACTGCAAATAAACAAGGATCCACTGCACCTGCAGGTGGGTATCTCAGTGCAACCAGGAGCTCTGTGCCAGAGCAGCCTCTCAGCATTAGACCCCTTCCTCCATAACCAAATCACCACTGTAAATCTGCATTAATACAAATACAGCTCCAAGGATACATCTCCTACAGCTGCCTCTGAGCAATCCCTTGGATTCTTGTTTCCTAAAATCTTTTAATCCTAATTTAAACTAAAAGCTGTAACATAGGGGGAAAAAAAATCACATTCCTACAGAGCTGCCTGAGGATTAAAAAAAGGTCTGCAGAAGTCTGTCGGCTTCGCTGCAGAGGGCTTTAGCTGTGAGCAGCAGCTCTGGTTTGCCCTGCACGTCCCCCGCAGAAGGGCTTTGGTCGAGGACGCATGTCCCCGGTGCTGCGGAGGGTGAGGGGATGGAGCCTCGCCCCAGATAATCCACCTTTGGGAGAGAGGTTAGAAAAAAAACACGGGGTGGGAGAGAAAGGTTTTGTTGGTGATTCACTGCCTCCTAACAAGAGAATGAAAATAACAGAAGTATTTTTCTTGCATGGCCTGAGCACGTCAGCAGCTCTCCCGCGGGAGCGAGACGTGGGATGCTGCAGCTGACCCAGGAGAGCGGTGGGCACCAGCCGGGGTGGTCCACGCTGGCTTTGCTTTGGTATACATTACCCTGTATGTGGTTTAATCCTGCCTGCCAGTGCTGCCCTGCCACCTTTAACTCGGCAACCCCGCTCTCAAAAACACATAATCTCGGCTAGACGGTGGCCGATCTCACAGGCCAGCGAGGGAAGGCTCTTGACATGATTACTGTTAGCAGGGAATGGGCATCTCTATGCCACGCTGTCAACATCCTAGAGATCCTCCTGGCCCCAAATCCACAATGCAAACAGCTCACCAGACCCCTGACCTTAAGAGCTCCGGGCAGGGGCTGCCGTGCCGGAGCTGGGGCAGTGGGGACACTTGTACCTCTCTGCAGGCTCCCAGGGGACAGAGGAAGCACCGTGCTCCGCTCAGCAGCTCCGTAAGTGCCCTCCGGCTGAGAAGACATGCCCTGGTTTGTCGTCCCCCACTCCTCCCCCCCCACCGCACACATGATGAGCGCTTTGCTCTCTGCAGAGACGCTGACGGGTCCCCAGCGCGAGGCTCCGCGTCTGCCCGGCCTCCCTTCCCACCAGGTGCACAATTATACCCGCGCTGCTTTGCGCCTCCTGTCCTTGGGGCCCTGGCCGGACTGACGTGACATGGCTGCAGGTAGTGGCAAGATGCAGTTAAGCTTTGGAAAAACAGGTGTGATGAGTCCTACAATAGCAGTCTGACTTATCAAAAGTGCCACGCATCCAGACTTACAAACTCGATGCAATTACTTTTGCAAATATCTTAGCACATATGTATAAATAGCAATCCTTGTTCTGAATAGATTACTGAGCATGATACACAACACTCCTGGTGATTATTGCAATAAAAGGAATTTGGAAGAGTTTCCCCATAGCAATGAGAGAGGCAATCTGTGGGCTGTGCTCCTCTAGGCGATGAGAGGAAGAGTTTGGGGCTCAGGAACCCTCCTTGGATGAGCTTGGGGACACTGCCCCCAGTTCCCAGGCCAGTCGGTGACCACCCCTCCCCATCTCACCATACCTAGGGTTAGGAACACGGTAGTCTGCAGGAGCTACTTTCTGCAAGCTGAATCATTTCAGTGCAAACCAGCCTGCAAGCAGAGGCAGCCATGGATATCACAGGCTCAGCAGCACACCCACACCTGGAGAAACACAGGAAAATTTTGACCATTAAAAAAAAATAATAATTTCACAAGAACAATTGTGGATCACAACATTCAACACACATAAAACCCCCAAGGCAGAAGTCCCACCATGCTAAGGCTTGTTTCAGATTGCAGGCATTGCAGGTATTAGGATTGCAGCACAAAATAAGATGTAATGCCCATCTGTGTCAGAGCTCAGGTTTCTCCGAGAGCTGTGGGATGGCCACATCAATGCTGCGGTGGCATCGCTGCTTCAGGGACCCAGAAAAGCACGGTCAGTGCTATCAAGGGTGATGCCAGGCAGATTATATTCATTGTCCATTGCTGCAGATGTGTGCCTGGAATCGTCCACTGCCACTGCCTGTGCCAGGGAAGGAGCCAGTGCCAGGGAGCAGGGGTGGGCACCGGAGCTCAGCCATCTGTGTGAATAGGTGGCACAGCATTTCCCAGGGAGGTTCCAGCCAGCAGCTTCTCAAATGGCTCCTGGGAGCAGTAGCTGGCAGTGCCCAGGGCTGGATCGGCCCCCCTCCCCCCCAGTTTGGAGGGTGGTGAATGTCATGGACACAGGTTATTCTGTGTCTTCTAGGCTCCCAGTGGTGCACCCACAACTTCAGGTGCCCAGGCACCTTTAAAAAAGCCCAACTCTAGGGATGAGGACCAGCTTGCTAATGAGACAGCTGAAGTTTATCAGCCCAGCTGCCTCCATGGACAAGGAGAAGAGAGAAGGACATGAAACCAGTGGAAGAGCTCATACTGTCCTGCAAACACAAATGGTCCTTGTGCTCCCCAGCACACAGACTGCAGGGGACAACAGTCCCCTGGACAACAGCTGGACAACAGCAACTGCCAAATCACACCAAAAATCCTGTACAGAAGCTGAGCACAGTTAGGAGGAGGTCATCTGGGGGGGGGGAGATATCTACATTCAGTTATTTCTTCATGTGTCATGAGTTCCTCCCAACTGCACCAAAATATTTATATGAAAAAAGAGCAAAAATGTGTTTAAAGTGGCAAATCATTTGAGCACTTTTTTGTAACTGAAACTTTAAAAGTGCTTGAATTTGAAACCCAGGCATTTTAAAGAAATTCTTTGTTCCACCAGTATTTTGTGTGTAAATGTTCCATCGATTTTTGATGCACTTTCTGAGATACCCTATTCTAATCCTCCTCATCTCCAGCCACTGATCTAGAGGGACACAGGTGCCTTGTAGGTCCTGTGTCACATCTACCAGCACCACGTGGCTGTCTCAGATGCCCAAGCACATCTCCAGTGGTGCTGGATTCCTGCGCATGAGAACAGAGCCGTGCCAAGGTCTCCACTGGCTGCAGCAGGAGGCTGGATGCACAGCTCACATCTAGATCTTCACATTTTGCTGTCTACCACCCACACCTATCTCACTCCAGCATCAGCCTTGGACAAACAGCCCAGCACGGGTCACACAGGCTCACAACTTCAGCCTCTCATGATTTCAGGGGCAGCCATTGTCACCTGAGTCACCAAGCATGGACCCAGGCAGAGACATTTCACAGCAGCACGACCCTGAAGCATCGGTGGCAATTTCAGCCACCTGAGAAGTTTGCAAAATCTTGACTTGATGCAGCTAACGGATTCCTCAAGCTATGGCTGCTGCATGGAGACCCCAACGAACCTGTGATCACCACCCCCAGGATAAACTACAACCCTGTGGCCAAGGGGAGAGGGCAGGCCTGAAGCTTTGTCCATCGGTAAACAGAGGACATGAGCAGGATCAGCTGGTGAATTGCTGCTAGGGGCTGAAGCTGTCACAGGGAAGCAGCTTTATCTCAGCAGGTGAGGCGAAGCATGGCTGCTGGCACACGTGTAGTCGCACATGGGGTCTGCCACGAGACCATTTTCCAGCCACAGCCTGTTGAGCACCATGCCCATCTCCCCAGGACCAATCCTCCAATCACCTCCAGAAAGGTGAAAAAAGAGAGCGTGGGGAGAAAGAAGCAAAAAGACACAAAATGGCAAGGAGAGATAGGACACAAAAAGCCTGAATTTGGCATAAGAAGGATGGCTGAAGAACCATAAATGGAGCAAGTGGAGGAGGAGCTGAAAGAAACAGATAGGAAACCTCCCCCTGCACATATCATAAGGTAAGGATGCAGGGAGAGAAAATGCAGAAGAATATATTATGGGTTCAAGTTAAGCCAGGGGAGGTTTAGGTTGGATATTAGGAAAAGTTTTTTCACTGAAAGGGTTATCCAGCATTGGAATAGGCTGCCCAGGGAGGTGGTGGATTTGCCATCCCTGGAGGTGTTTTAAAAAAAAGGGTAGACGTGGTACTTGGGGATATGGTTTAGAAGTGGTTTTGTCAGGTTAGGTTAATGGTTGGACTCGATGATCTTAAAGGTCCCTTCCAACCTTAACAATTCTATGATTCTACGAAATGAGTGGGAAACCCAGAGCAGGAAGAAGACTCAGCTCGGGCGGCAGGGCAGAGGGGTCGGGTGAGGAGCAGGAAGGGAGGGATATGGTGGGACTGGTGGAGAACTGGACAGACGGGTCAAAGGAAAGGGGTGTGGGCTGATCCCGACCTTGTTCGCAGCAGGAAGGGCTGGGAGAAGGGAAGCAGGTCCAGAGGAGCACAGCCAGACGCAGTTGCTCCATCTCCCCTGCAGCAGCAGCAGGGCTGGCCAGGACGTGGTCTTGAGGCATTATGGGCAGGTCTGCAGCAGCAAACCTTGAACGTCTGAAGCTCCCAAGCAGTTATCACAGTTTGTGTTATAGTGACAAGGCTGTGAAAAGCCTTATGGCTGCATATGGCACATCCCCATTCACAGCCTCAGACTCACTCATAGCAAAGCAAAGGGGACCAGGCTTGCAAAGACGCTCAGCTCTGGTCCTGAGGAAGGGTTTGGAGAAGATGCCTTAATCCCTGTGTGTGACATTGAGCAAAGCACAAAGGGTTTGGGATTTGCTGACAGGAGAAGCTCTGGACTGGTGCATGAAACTAAAAACTTCTGTGCAACAATAGATGGGTAGAAACCAATTGTGAACATATTTGGGATGAAAATCTGACTTACAGCCACCAAGGATCGTTACCATAACCCCCGTGGACTTTACTCCTCTAGGAGAAGCAGTGGCAGAAATGACAGATTGATTTTCAAAACAGCGTTTGCTCAGTTGAGGAAAGGCTGATGCCTGCAGTGACAGGAGTTAGGTGGCTCAGATACCCCCTGCCTCCCTGCTGTGGGGCCAGATTTAAAAAAAAAAAAAAAATGAAGCAGCTGTCAAAGTGCCACTGTTTGTTTTGGAGTCCAAATGGGAGCCAAGCTCATTTATCATCTGGTCTTTGGCATCTCTGGATCTCACTTCCTAATCTGCAAAAAAGCATATTTTCCCTCTCTGGTGTCTTTTCTTGGTGTGTTTTTTTCCTGCATACACGCCTGGGTCACGGGCTTTATGTATAAAGGGGCAGCACCACGTTCAGGTGGGGTCTGCCCTTGCAGTTCCACAACACAGAAAGGTCCTCATGTCTATTGCTTTTGAGTGCAAGAAATCGTTGCAGCTAAGAGGAAATTAACTCTCATAGATGGAAGAACGCTACAGCACACAACTTCATAATATGCACTCTGCTGCTTTTAGTGTGTGATGAGACTGAAATACAACCACCAACAAAAGAGGTGCTATAACTGGTTCATTTGGACAAACCAGTTACGGTATCTTGTTTGATGAGGGTCCTTTTGCCAGTATCTCCGCTGCTGCACTGATGTCTCCTTCTGCATCAATCAGTGCCTGCAAGTTTGCACTTTGGTCCTGGAAGCCCATGGCACTGAGCTGCTCCATTTGTCTCTTAAATCTGGTCTGTGGCGCCTCATCATCCATCGTCATCTGACTTTCTTCTTCCTCCTCGTCTGACACCAAAATTGCATCCTCCTCAGACTCACTTCTTTGTGCCAAGTCATCCATGCTTTCCAGAGCCACACGTGAGTCCTCCAAACTATGTATAAAATCTGGTACTTCTATCAAGAGGGTCTGTAATCCCAGCTGGATCTGCAGCAACGCCTGCAGTGCTCTGGGGTTTCTCAGCAAGGACGAAATCTCAGCGTCCTCCATCTCTGGTGGCAGCTGCTGTGCCCATTGATCTTCAGGTGGAGAATTCCCAACACTCGATAGATGAGCGCTATTCAGCAGCATTTGTGCTGGGCTGTCAGGGTTTGTTAATGCACACTCCAGGTTGTGCATGAGTTCCGGGTTTCCTATTAGCTTCTGAATCATGCTCTGAACCTCCCCCGAGTTGGGTACCACTGCATCCGCTGCAGGAGCCGAACTCGGCAAGGCAAAACTGTCGCCTACACTGCTGCTGGCAAATTGGCCATCATAGTCATCTGCATCATCGCTGAGTCTGTTGGACCGCAGAGCCCAAGGGTTGGGTAATGGCCTCCGGTTTTCAGTATGGGCTGGTAGCCTGGCTCCACTCAGGGGTGGGTTACTGTCCAAGGAATCAAATGGGTTGTTGCCTAGCTGTGCCTGTACAGCATCCAAGATTGGCTCCTCAAATTCCCTGTACAGCTGCTCCAGAGCACTGTATCCACCTGGGATGCTTTCAAGGTTGTTCATGGCCACGTCACGGTTCCTTATCATCTCTTGCATTACAGCAGGACTGTTGGAGGCCTCTAATATTTCTCTGATAGTATGGGGGTTGGTGAGAATCTGACCGATCTCGGGATTTTCTTCAGCCAGCTGCTGCATCCGAGGGCTGGACATGATGAGATCCCTGACAAGATTGACAGTGTCAAGGCTGCTCTGCACAAAGGTGCTCTGCACCATCTCGCTTATCAAGCTGTGCACATCTTGTTCTTGAATGCTACTCACCAAATCCATCATGTCTGTTGAGTCCAGGCCTAGGAGATATGCACCTGTCACCCCAAGGAGGAACCCTAGCAAAAATGCATTGTTGTTGATGGCGTTCAGATCTAGGCCTGAAGTGAGGATCTTTAACAAGAGGTCCCCCATGGTCTCAGCCACTATTTCCTGGCTGGAGATCAACAGCCGAGGCAAGTTATGATGGTTTGAGCATGGGTTTTGCAGATCAGCTATGCTTCCCAAGTAGATTAAGTTGGAATTACTGTGGCTGGGAGGTCGCATCAGGGTGGTCCTTCCTCCTTGATCTACTGGGCTGTCCTGTGGTCTCTTTTGGGACCTTATGACCACATGAATGCTGACCCCACTGTGAACTCCGTGCTGGCTCAAAGTGTCTTGATCCTTGAGGACTTTCCCAGCAAATATCAGGACCAGCAGACCAGGGAGTGTTTTGAAACGCTTGGCAACTTCTACTTTAAAGTCCTGGATGGTGCTGCTCTGAGCAACCTCAAACTGCTCCTTCTGCTTGAGGGTCTTCACAGTCACTTTGATGATGTTTGAGGAATCCATGGTGACAACAGGCTGACTCATCTCCTCTTCCCCTTTGCTTTCAGACATGGTGGCTCTGAGACCAGGACTGCGCTTTGGTCTGTTGAAAAGCAGAGGTGCTGGCAGAAGGTGGGAAGCAACAGGGAGCAACGGCTGCCAGCTGAAACAGGGGGGTGGCTGTTGCCCCCGCTGTGGTGACAGTTGCTGGGAGGGACCAGTGACACAGGGACAAGGGCCACCTCTCCACACAGTGCAGACCGAACACACATACCAGCCAGATGTTGCACAGCTGCTCTGCTTGCTCACCACCTGAGCAGTCCCTCCATGTTCCTTGTCTTGCTGCGGCCTCCTGCCCACACAGAATTGCCCTGCAGCCGTCCCTGTGCTATGACATCATCGCTGATGTCAGAATGAGCAGCAATGGCCTGGAGGGGGACCATCTCCCGTGGAGCTGAGCTCAGGCTTCCTCACCTCCACAGTCCCCAGCCAACCTAGTCCCTGGGGACAAGGAGGACCACGACATGGGAAAATCCAGGCTCAGGGGACTCCAGGACCATTTCCATTCGAGACGACCACCGCACCCAGCCACTTGCAGGCTGGCATCACCAACCCCATTGCAAAGCTCCCTGGCACTGACCCTCTCTGCTCCGGACCTTGCTCCACTGTCTCAAGGAACAACCGCCTCCTGCCAGGTTTGCTTCAGGGACACAAAGCACCCTGAACCTTCGCCCCTCACTACATGAAAGGCATTTCCAGAGAAGGGCAACAGAGCTGGTGAGGGGTCTGGAGCACAAGTCTTATGAGGAGCGGCTGAGGGAACTGGGGCTGTTCAGCCTGGAGAAGAGGAGGCTGAGGGGAGACCTTATCACTCTCTACAAGTACCTGAAAGGAGGTTGTAGAGAGATGGGGACTGACCTCTTCTTCCTAGTGACAAGTGACAGGAGAAGAGGAAATGGGTTCAAGTTAAGCCAGGCGAGGTTTAGAATCATAGAACAGAATCATAGAATCGTTAAGGTTGGAAGGGACCTTTAAGATCATCGAATCCAACCATTAACCTAACCTGACAAAACCACTTCTAAACCTTTAGATTGGATATTAGGAAAATTTTTTTCACTGAAAGGGTTATCCAGCATTGGAATAGGCTGCCCAGGGAGGTGGTGGCTTCGCCATCCCTGGAGGTGTTTAAAAAAAGGGTAGACGTGGTACTTGGGGACATGGTTTAGAAGTGGTTTTTGTCTGGGTAGGATAATGGTTGGACTCAATGATCTTAAAGGTCCCTTCAAACCTTAATAATTCTGTGATTCTATGATCCCACCCGCGTCCGCTGCTGGGTTCTTCTGTGGTTTTGCCTCTAGCCTTGCACACCCACACCCAGGATCAGCCCTCTCCTCCTGCAGGCTCTGCACCTGCCACCTTCCTGACACCCTGGATCTCAGCTGTCTGAGGTGGAAATATCCCCCTTCCCCAACCCCAGGCCAGGAACACCCTCCCTTCTTCCACCGGGAAACACCACCACCACAGAGTGCACCAGGATCTTATCTTAGTTGTATCCCCAGGATTGCCCCGGTGCGGATATCTCCAGGTAAGGGTTACACAGGTTGTGCGATTTCAATACACTTTGGACGATCCACATTTAATTCCATGTTCACAAAGCAAACACACTCCAGCTCCATTAGCAGAGCAAATGTCTCCTTCACCCAGCTGAGAAAGCTGATGCTTGTTCCAAAACAAAGCCAAAAGGAGGTAAATTTGTCTTAGCATCCCACGTTTTCTTTCTTGTTTGTGTGATGCTTGGAAAAAAGTTCTCACAATCCCCAGGTTGGTGCTCAATTTCTTCCTCTGCAAAATTCAAAGACTAACTTTCATGGAGCCAATATAAAAATACAGGTGCATACAGAACAACAGCTTCATTTGTTTAGCCTTTTTTCATAGCTTTCAGGTTGTTTCATGCTGATACTAATTTTCTAAATTACAAAAGTTTTCTTTTAATCAAAAATCTTCTGATCTATTTGCAGACTGCTCATTTCATACCTGCTCATCATGTGGCGTGGCAGCTCCCCGAAGGACGTGATATGGTGTCTGTTTCCAGACAGCATGCCAAGAGAAGAGCACTTCCAAAGCCCCAGCTCTCGTTTGCAATAACGACAAGCTCCTCTGCAATTATTTGTTTGGACAAAACACACTGGCATGCACACCCATGCCAGTGCACTGATGCCAGATTGCTCTCTCCCCCCAGGACTCGTCCCTCCATCGCTGCCACTGACAACCCTTCTCCCCGCTGGGTGCAGCAGCGGTAGCACAGGGCACCCATCCCTCTGCGTGGTGACCCCACAGCCCTCTCATCAGCGCTGGCTGTGGTTCTGGCTCCAGTTCACTGAGAAGTGATGGTAAAATAGTGCCAAATATAGCGATGGTGGGTTTGATCACTAGTTTCTCTGCTGGTTGAGTCTCAGAGCACGGACATGAAAAACAGGAATGGTCCTCCTGCTCTGTTGTGGACACCGGTGGGATGTGGGGAAAACTGATACCCTGGAGTCAGCACTGCTGTGAGATCCCGCAGGCATACTGCAACAAGCAGAGATCCTTTATGGTGTGTGCTGCACCCAAACGTAAAGGCATGGGGGACCCGCAGAGGGGAGCCAGCTCTGAGCAGCACTTGCTATTCAGGGCTGCTCAGTGCTTACCTCCCATCAGGAGGACAGGGTGGCAGGGCTCCCCCAGGCACGTAAACCCATCCCGCCTCACCAGCACATGTATCCTCCTGTTTGCAAGGCAGCTCCATCTTAAAAAGGATTTGACCAGCTCACCCCAGCTGCAGTACCTGCAGCAACCTAGTTATCTAACTGTTGGGAAATTCCTTCTGATTTGCAGCACAGGTGTATTTCTGATGCTTCCATTAATGTGTGCATATGTAGTGCCTTTCAGTTAATGAGTCAGGAGACAGATAAATCTGGGATGGAAATCAGAAGGATGGAATTTCCCAACCACTCTAACACTTCCTTCCCCATTAAGGAGGGTCATTAACCTGACTAGCTCCAGTTCTTCCTGGAATTCAATTTTCTGGAGCTTGTGAGGATTGGAGACTGTCCCAGGAACCGCATGCAGTATTTACAGCATGTTTAGATGCTGTTGTTGCTCTTCAGACATTGTTCATACTGTGGGGGTAATTTGCCAGCCCCAGAGCTGGTGCCTGCACCACCACAGAGCCCAGAGCCCACAGATGGCACATCACCCATGGCACTGACTGGCGCTTCCACCACAACGAGCTGCAAACCCTGCTCAGTCTGTGACCAAACCTGCAAGGCCTTTGGGTTAGAGACCACCACCACCATTTCTGAGTTCTGGGTTTGCTGGAAGACATTTGGCATCCTCTGTGTTATTTCTTGCCGCTGCATGTCCTCGGTAGAGAGCACAGACAGTGCTGCCTGCCAGGACTTCTGCAGCAGCACCAGCATCATCCCCTTTGTGGGGATGTGCACAACTTCACCATTAGCTGGAGGGATGCAGTGACCTGAGGGAGCAGCCTGTGGGCACCTCCTGCCTCAGCCGTCCCAGCTGCCACCCCAGAGTCCTGGCTGAGAAACGGGGAGCTCTGTCCCAGGAGGTGGGCAGTGCTGCTGGTAACACCACAGCCAGTCAGCAGAGCTGCTGTTGGTGCAAACGCTGGTGGCACTCAGGGAAGGAGAAGGACATGGAGGTCCCTGGTATCACTACAGGAAAGCTGACAACTCCTGCCCGTCTTCTTAAGGGAGCAAATTCTCACTGTGGAAGCAAATAAGTTGTTTCCAAATGGCTCATGTGCTGCACCAGGTGATGCTTCCTGGCACCTGGTACACACACACGTTAACAGATTGTAACCTCCTGCAGTATTTTCAGGACTGCTCTCTGCTCAAATTTGGCACTGATATCTGCTGGAAGAACAATACAGCAGGGCTCAAGCAACCTCAGAGATTTCTCGATGCACTGATGACACTTGGCACAGGTGATGAAGGAACCAACAAGTAAAGGGGCTCTGCTGGACCTGGTACCTGGAAACAAGGATGAACTGGTCAGGGATGTGAATGTTGGCGGCAGCCTTGGCTGCAGTGACCATGAGATGGTGGAAGTCAGGATCTTGGGAGGAGGGAGCAGGGCCTGGTCTCAACTACATTTCCCCTCTCCTCTGGTGGCATCACCACGAGTGATGGGAAGGGGAACACAGATGGGGCAGGGTGATAGGGAAGAGGTAGGACAGGCACTGCACCTGCCAACCATCTCATGACCAAGCACTGCAGAAGATGGCCTCAAAGTGCTGGCAGCATCTGTCCTTGCTTAGAAGAGCCCTTCCAAAGAGAATGGGCAGGGGCATCTCAGGAATACCACAAGTTATCGCATGGCAAGCACGCAGATATGTAGAGCTGAAGGCCAAAACAAGTGTGCAGACTGCTTCTCGGTCCTCCACCACTCTGGAATCTGGAGATTTCACTGAGAAAACAACTTTTTATCCAACAACTTCCATCCTCCACATGGGCTTATATAGATGGGTATAGTCACTGTTGGAAACCCTACTGTTGCTCTCATGAACTTCTCACAGCAGTTAATTATTCTCATTATTCAAAACAAGGCTTTTATTTCTAATCAGAATATGTCTGGCTTCATTTTCCATTCATTCAAATTCATCCTTCTCAAGGGCATTACAAAGCTCCTTAGCATCAGATGTTTTCTCCTGAGACTTCCACCCTGCAATGAAGATGCCTCTACAGCTCTTTAAAAATTAATATGTTTTGCACCGTTTATAGATCAAGTATTTTCTCCAGCACTTCAATAATATGTCTGTTCTCCTTCCCTCCTCTCCAGACGTTCTTGCTGTCTTTTAAATCACTGACCCCAAACCAGAGGGCAGGATTGAAGCCCCACTCTCACCACGAGCAAGCCCACCCCCTCGCTGCACTGCATGACTGACATTAACCTGCTCCTCCCTAGCGATTCATTTCAAGGCTAAAACAGATGTGGATTAGTATGAGACCCAGGTAGGTCAGCCAGGCCAGAAGCCACCAGCTTATCCTCCACTGAGCCCAGCAACGGGTATTTTTTAGACATCATTACTCTAAAATGTCTCTGGTCAGATGTGCTTTATTCCCCAAGCTCATGTTGCACAAGGCCGAGCATCCCCTGGGGTGCACCCCCGCCCTCCAGAGGCTGCACCAAAGCACTCCCAACAGCCACAGCCTCCCAGAGGGAGCAGACCTCTGGAACCATCCCTCTCTCCATACTTACCTGCTGCTCCGGGGGCGTTTGCTGCTGACTGTTTCTGCCTTTGGCTGGGGCAGTGCAGCTTGGACACACTGTGCCACTCATCACCCGTGAGATTGCTCTCCTGTCTTCACTAGCCAGTGGGTTCACTCCTGCAGGTTTTTAGATCATGGAATCATAGAATTATTTTGGTTGGAAGAGACCTTTAAGATCATCAAGTCCAACCATTAACCCAGCACTGCCAAGTCCACCACTAAACCATGTCCCTCAGCACCACATCTGCCCGTCTTAAATACCTTCAGGGATGGCGACTCAAGCCTGTTCCAATGCTTGACAACCCTTTTGTTGAAGAATTTTTTCCTAATATCCAATCTAAACCTACCCTGGGCCATGACGATAAGAACAGACCAGGGAATACAGTGCCCAAAATGGTGTGCAAAAAGGAGGAAAAAGCTAGCATGAAGCATAGTAATATGACACAGACGTGAGAGCTGCTCAGAGCCTTGAGCCAGGTGACTTTGGATGGGAGTGAGAAGACGGTCTGGAGGATCAGCAGGTAAGATACAGCAATGAGTGTGGCATCCACACCTATCACAAAAACAACAGTCGTGACACCACGCCAGATGTTCATGTTGACGTCCAGACAGGCCAGCCTGACTAATGCTCTTGCAGTAGGTGTTAGGGAGGAGTCTGTTTCTGCAGAAGATTAAGCACTTCACAAGAACAACAATGGGGAAAACAATGGATAAGCTTCTTGCTAGAGCAGGCAACCCTATTGTCCCTGTCATCCTCTTTATCAGGAGGGTCACATATTTGAGGGGCTTGCAGATGGCAATGTACTGATCAAATGCCATAGCCAGTGGAATTGCTGATTCAGCACAGGAAATTACAAGGATGCAGAATACCTGGGTAATGCAGGCTTCCAAAGAAATCTCCCCAGCCCTAAACTGGAAGATGGCCAGTGTCTTGGGCATGGTGGTAGTGGATAGCAGCAGGTCATCAATGGCCAGCATGGGCAGAAAGAGGCACCTGGGCTCATGGAAGTTTTTCTGTGTCATTGATGAAGGACAGTGTGAAATTTCCAAGGCAAGCAGCCATGTACCTGATTGTAAAGGGGGTGGAGATCCAGAGGTGAGACTCCCCCATGCCAGGGATGCCCATCAGGACACAGGTGATGGGAGCAAGGGCAGTGCAACTGCCAGCTGATATTATAGCCTATTCCTTGCACTTTCTACAAGGCTTCCAGTGACTGAAAAGAAAGGACAAAACAAGTTTTCATATTACAGGTCATGACTACACGTGCTCACAAGCTCACTGACACTGCCAGGAGACCTAATCCGTAACAACCACTCACAGAGTCACAGAAAGTGTGGAGCAATCCAGGCTGGACAGGACCTTGGAACGTCTCTGGTCCAACCTCCTGTACAAAGCAGGGTCAGCTAAGGGCTGTATCCAGTTGAGTCTCAAAAACCTCCAAGGACGGAGACTGCATGAGCTCCCTGGGCAACTGTTCCTGTTTATGCACCGGGGCTGTGAACCAGTCAGCCCTGGACAACCACAGAACAGCCTTCCCCGCCAAAAGACGGGAGGTGGACACAGCCAGGGTGGTACCAGGGCATCCTCCTCAGAGCCTGAACAGGGGGAGGCTGTTTCCCCCTTCTCCGCTACCCGTCTGACCCTGCCGTAGTCCAGCCCTCCCCTAATAGGCACCGGGTCAGCGCGAAGGTCTGACCGAGCACCGGTGCCTGTAGGGCAGAAAGCCAGGACAGGCTCAAATGCTGTTTAATCTGGCAGCAGCTTTCTGACACAAAGTCAGGCAGCACATTGCTGAGCCTTTGGCAGTGACATGGGATTCCTGTCTCCCACGGCAGGCCTAATTTTAGTTTCAACCCTCCTACAGATATTATACCTTCCTGAAAGCCCAGGAACTTGCACACTCAGCATGAGCAACTCGCCAGTTTCCTGCCCCAGCCGTGAACAAGAATTTTCTGTCCACAGCCCTCAGGGATGTGCAGGTGCTGGGTAATCTGCTCCCACAACAAGGGATGGGGGTACTTACAGAGTCCCTCTGTGAGCCCAAGGGGACCTGCACCCAGGAGGCAGCTCACTTTGCTTCCATCCATCCCCACCCTACCTCAAAATGTAAGTCTTGATGTGAAGAAATAGAAAAGTAACATTTTTTCCCCCATTTCAGCTGATTATTTTCACCCTCTTGCATTGTTCAGTGAGAGTTGTGATATTGGGCAAATGTTTTAGACTCCTCTATTGCACTTGTGTAGAGGAAATTCTCCAGATGATGCTCATGATCCAAAGATGTCCATGACTCAAAACACAAAGTTTTGTTCTTCTTGATTCATCAGACAAGGAGAAGCATATTTTATGACAGAAATGCTAAAATAGGTAAAGGAAATTCACCCTTTCATAACCCACCATTGGGGAAAGACTCTGCTGCTCAGTTTGAATCTACCACCCCACATCTCACCTGAAGTCACCAGATGGCCTCCCATCTGCTCAACAGATGCTCAGAGGAGCCTGTCTGGACCTCCAGCAGTTCCGAGGACCAAAGGCTTATCTTTCATGGCCATTAACATCACAAAGAACTGCAGTGATCACCCAGCTTCACCCCCTTCATAACACCGTCAAACACCTGTAGGATGCTTTGATTTCATTTTCATTGAAAGAGGACTGGGAACCAACTCTTGGCCATCATGCCTGAGTGAAGTTGGATCAAAGTGTTGGTTTCTCCTGACTTTCAACCCCTCATCTTATCCCCGTCATTATTGCATACAGCTGGACAGCGCTGGTGTGTGCTGGGGGAAGGACCAGGACCTCTCCTGGAAGCCAGCATGACTCCAGCCTCCCCTCGTCCCTCCCCATCCCTCAGAAAGAAATGCACCATGCACTGACGTCTCCTCCCAGCTCCCAGCTCACCATAAGTTTCCAAAAAATGTGGACTTCAGGACTGGGTGAAGTGTTTGAGAACAAGACCAGGGAATTGTGGACCTTCATTGCAGAAGGTCACCCCTGCAGAGCTACAGGAACGCACTGGGACCCTCACATTGGCCCGTTGGCCAAGGACCACCCAAAGTGCCCCCACCAAAATGCTCCTTCCCTCAGATGCCTGAGCTTCTCTGGAGCCACCTCTGCTGGGACTGCAGCCTCCTTCTCTGGTACAGCCTGTACCCCTCCTCCTTAGGAGTATGACTTTGCATTCACGTCTATTAAATTAGCCATCTTTGCATCATCTAAAAACCTTATTAGCAATGATTTTATACTTGCTTCTACACAACTGATAACAATCATATATAGCATCAGACCCAGCATCCAATCAATCCCTGCTGAATGTCTCCAGAAATATATGGAAAACCAGCTCTCCGTGGGGAGCTATCACCGAAATAAGACTTTGCAGTTAGCCAAACTCCATTAACAGCTGCTTTACTTACTATTTATTTGTTTGTTTGTTATAATGAGGAATATATCACAAGACAGTGAAAATGAAAAAATACTCACAGTTGTATTCAGCCTTCGGGTAACTGTATCACCCAAATGTGGAAGTCATCAGAAAAATGAAATGACATGGTTCTACGGAAGCTAAACACCAAAAATAAGTACTGATTGCCATTAATTACATTCTTGCCCTTCTTACACTTTATTGATTGTCTCATATTCACTTTTCCATTATTTTAGTCGGAGCTAATGTCAAACTAGGCAGTTTCAAATTTCTCTAATAATCCCACTTCTCCTTTTTAATATTAGCATGTCAGAAAGAGTTTCTTTTTTCCTTTTTTTCTTTTTTTCTTTTTTTCTTTTTTCTTTTTTTTTCACTAGTTTTGCTGAGCCTGGGGATACTTGAGGAAGACTTGCAGGCCTGGTGGCTCCTCCACTGTCTTGTCTGGACCCCTCAGGAACAACTTATCCAGATCTGCTGATTTCCACTTGCAGGAGTCCAGTTACCAAAGGCTCTGGATGGGATGAATCTGCAGGTAAAAATGTGAATGGAAATATTCACAGGCAAAGTCTGAATTTAAATGTGCACCACAATACCAAGAAAATTGAGGTGCACTGGAGACTTTGCGGTTGCTGGAGGTGTCTCTAAAATTCAGGAAAATTTAGTCAGCAGGGATGCACAGAAATACTGCCTCAAGTGACTGTGTCAAGGCAGAAAAGAAGTCCTGAGGATAGGGACAGTCTCCATCCCACCCCGCAGGCACAGTCAGGCTCTGGGAGGACACCTGTGCCCTCCCCTCCATTCACAGACCTAAACCAGGTCCCTTTTCCTTGAAAACAGGGCAGAGAAGAGGCACCCCCTGGTAAAACTGCACATTTGTTGGGGTGTGACATTGGGAATAGAGGGACACAGACCCGTGGTCCATCCACATGGGCCAGTACCTTAGTCCCAAAGTCTCCAAGACCGGTCCACGCTATGGATTACGCCGGCATTATACCTCTGCTCTGGCCACCAGGAACCACCAGGCTGGCTGGTTGCTTTGTCCACACCTGAGGTCCAAATCCAGCAGGGCAGCAGCAGGTCCACATTCAGGGGGACATACCTCCCAGCTTCCAGAGGGCATGTAGGGACTTCTCTGAGCTAGAGCTGGCACCCAAATCTAGTCCTAGTCCGTTCTGGGTGCAGAAGGGGATGAAGAAGGAGCCTAGAAATTCAAACCAGGAGGTAGAGAGGGAAAAAGGATGGTCCTTGCATTCGCTAACACTACTACACAAGCTTCAAAACTGTTAGCTTTCACCAGCATAAATGTTATGTCACTGCCCATGCCTGTATTTCTCTAGCAACCCCTGCCATCCTCCTTTGGCCATGGGCTGGCCGCAGCTCCCTATTTCAGTAGACATGGTCCTCCTGCAGAAAATATACTAACAACTGGCTTACCGGTGTTACTAGTGAGTGTATGAACATTTGTAGAACACTTTGAGATGCTTGACAGAGGAGTACTGATGACAGATGAAGTCACATTTTTATTGCCATGGCAATAAAAAAAATCAAGATTTGTTTCCACTCTTGCTCCCCGTTTACTTTGTAGCTGTCTGCCCCAAGACAGATCTCCGTGGAAAAGGTAGGAGAGGAGGTCTGGGGAGTTGGAGGCCCCTGTCCTGCTGGACTTGGCTCCATCATACCCAGTGTGGGATCAGGGCCACTTCCCTGTGCAAACATGTTGTAGTTCAGTTGCATCCAACATCACCTAGCAGGGGTTCCCTCATGCTTGGAAGCCAGGCTGGCTCTGCGCATCCCCTGGGAGCCCAGGGACAGAGATGCTATGACAGGACCTGGATGTCTCCTGTTACCTCTGACTCCCCCTTCACCCCAAAGTGCCAGGCTCAGCCAGAAGACGTCAGCTTTTCCCACCCTTGCCCACAGCACAGCTGAGTGCACAGCTCTGAGGGGCAACAGTGAAGCAGATCCACACTGTTGGCAGCAAAGCCTGCAGCCTTCCCACAGCTCATAGCCAGGGAGGGACACTGGGACCTGACCACCTGGGGGCCCGACAAGCCATGTCCCTGCTGTCAGGCTGCTCTGATAGCTGGCTCTGGTGCAACCAGCTGAGCAGGGCAGAGGAGCAGTGCTCCCACCACCTCTGTGTCCTTGCAGCCTTCTGAGAGGGCATCAGGAGAGAGGAGACCCAATGGGTGCTCCGAGCCCTGAGTGCCTTCAAGGGACCATCACTGCCCCAGTTATGTCTGTTCCCACCCCACGGAGACAATACGCAACTCAAGCAGAGACATTTCTATACTGAGATAACAGGAACACATATTATATATATTTCTTTAATCGTTTATGTTTCATAAGATCTGCAATAGCACTTTAAGAAGTCAGAATCTGTTTTGCTTACAAAGGCCCTGACTGTACCAATACCCAGCAGTGTCGGGTTTAGGACAATGCAGGGAATCCCAGGAACATGGGAACAGTGGTAGTCCGCCGTGTCTGACTCCTACCGTCCCAGTGAGTTGTTTCCCATCAGTACATCTGTCCAGCCTCTCTGCAACAGAGCTATGGGTGGAACACACTTATTTTTGAAAATGTTCCCATCTGTTTGCCAGGTCCCCACTGTCTTTCATTCATTTCCTTCTGTTCAAAGTTTTTTTCACCCCTCTTGCTAGTAGATCAGTCTGGTTGCCTGTACTTGCCTGCCTGGCTATGCCCTGCCGCCCAAGCCTCCCAGCCTGAGCAGGTGAGTCACGTGTTCCTGGATTTGCCTTGTTCTCACCCCATAGATGATAGGGTTGAGCATGGGCAGCACCACGACGTAGAGATTGGCCAAGGAGATGGGGATATGCCAAGGAACATGCTGGCCAAACCGGTGCGCTAGGAAGGAGAAGGTGGCCAGGGTGTAAAACATGGTGATGACACAGAGGTGGGAGCCGCAGGTGTGCAGAGCCTTGGGGGAGGCATGCCAGGACAGCAGCCCCCAAAAGCACCTGAAGATCAACATGTAGGAGACGGCAATGGAGATGGCATCCAAGCCGGCTGAAAGGACGCCAGCAGCTACCCCGTACCAGATGTTGATGGAGATGTCGGCAGAGGCTAGGCAGGCCACACCAATGTGCTCACAGTAGGTGTGGGGCATGATGTTGTGCCCGCAGTAGGGCAGCTGCTTGAGAAGGAAGATGGCAGAGAACATGATGCAGAAACTCCTGATTAAAGCCGTCATGCCAACTTTCCCCACAACAGAGCGTGTCAGGGCAGTCGTGTATCACAGGGACTGGCAAATGGTGATGTACCGATCAAAGGCCATTGCTAGTAAAATGGCTGATTCTGCCAGAAAAACAAAATAGATAGAGAACATCTGTGCCAGGCAACCACTGAAAGAGATATGGGTGGACAGAGACCAGAGGACGCTGAGGGATTTGGGCACAGTGGCAGTGGACAACAGCAGGTCACACGCTGCCAGCATGCACAGGAAGATGTGCATGGGCAGTCCTTCATGATGGTGACCAGCAGGACCGAGTTCCCAAGAAGGGCAGCAGAGTACATCATGCAGACTGGGATGGAGACCCAGGTGTGACACTTCTCCATCTCAGGTATCCCCACGAATATGAAGAATGTGGGGTGGGAGCCTAACAGGTTGAGTGTCAACATGGCTTGATGCAATGCTACGCATCATTTCTCGCTTGCAGGAGCTGTGTAATGGTAGAAAGAACAGCTCTAAGAGCAGCTGAACCATACCCGGGAAACAAAGGGAAGTTGAATTCATGATTAGCATTGCTCACAGCACAGACACTTACCCTTCTGAACCACTTTTTGTCTAGAAGTGTTAAATATTGTGCAATTTGGTCCATCAGGATTCCCCTCCACTATTCAGGTCCCTTCATCTCCACTAGGTGCGGTCATTTCACAGAATCACAGAATTGTTAAGGTTGGAAGGGACCTTTAAGGTCATCAAGTCCAACCATTAACCTAACCTGACAAAACCACTTCTAAACCATATCCCCAAGTACCATGTCTACCCTTTTTTTAAAACACCTCAAGGAATGGCAAAGCCACGACCTCCCTGGGCAGCCTATTCCAATGCTGGATAATCCTTTCAGTGAAAAAACTTTTCCTAATATCCAACCTAAACCTCCCTGGCTTAACTTGAACCCATTTCCTCTCGTCCTGTCACTTGTCACTAGGGAGAAGAGGTCAGTCCCCATCTCTCCACAACCTCCTTTCAGGTACTTGTAGAGAGTGATAAGGTCTCCCCTCAGCCTCCTCTTCCCCAGGCTGAACACCCCCAGTTCCCTCAGCTGTTCCTCATAAGACTTGTCCCCCAGACCCCTCACCAGCTTAGTTGCCCTTCTCTGGACACGGTCCAGCACCTCAATGTCTTTCTTGTAGTGAGGGGCTCAGAACTGATCACAGTACTTGAGGGGGGGTCTCACCAGTGCCGAGTACAGGGGGATGATCAATGCCCCAGTCCTGCTCACCACACTATTCCTGATACAGGCTAGGATGCTGTTGGCCTTCTTGGCCACCTGGGCACACTGCTGGCTCACATTCAGCCGGCTGTCCACCAACACCCCCAGGGCCTTCTCCGCCGGGCAGCTTTCGAGCCACTCCGCCCCAAGCCTGTAGCGTCCATGGGGTTGGTGTGACCCAAGTGCAG
>VZSZ01010600.1:70018-94374 GCA_013398815.1 Ibidorhyncha struthersii
CCTGGCACCACCACTTGTGACCGGACTCCAACTGGATTTAACTCCATTCACCACCACTCTCTGGGCACGGCCGTCCAGACAGTTTTTTACCCAGCGAAGAGTACACCTGCCCAGGCCACAAGCAGCCAGTTTCTCCAGGAGAATACTGTGGGAAACTGTGTCAAAGGCTTTGCTAAAGTCCAGGTAGATGACATCCACAGCTTTTCCCTCATCCACTAAGTGAGTCTCATTATCGCAGGAGGTAAGGTTTGTCAGGCATGACCTGCCTTTCACAAACCCATGCTGACTGGGCCTGATCACCCTGTTCTGCATGTGCCATGTGATGGCACTGAGGATGATCTGTTCCATTTCTGCTGTTTGAGTGTCTGAAATAAGGAGTCTTTTGCCTGCAGCTGCTGGGAACTAGAGCAAAATATACAGGAGATTCACTCTTGAAGCAGTGATTACATAAATGTGACATACATGGATGTGGCCACCATTTCTGCAGCAACCCTGAGAGATCTCCAAGGTTGGAAATACATTAAGGAAAATTCCCTACTCTCCCATGACTGCCACAAAGAAGGCATGTTCACTGCTCATCCTGCTCTGGGCTCTTGTTTGCAGAACGCCCATCTTTAAGTGTCTGGGTCACCCAGCTTTAGTGACACAGAGTTGTTTGAAAGCTGCCTGTGAGATCAGGACACAAGGAGCTTGGTTCAGTCCTGTCCTTCGTGGGTCTTTGCCTGCCCATATCAGCCCCTACAAAAGGTCTGTCTCTGTAACTGTGTGGGAGCTCACTCCACCAAGTTCAAGGCAAGCAAAAGGCAGAGCAGAGCTCCTTTCATCCCAAAAGCTCTGCTTCATAAGAGCCCCAGATGGCAGTGTCCGCTCACCCAGGTATCCGGAGAAATTTTCTTGTTAGATACACAAAGAGACCAAATTAAAAGCCACCAGCAGCAGGGCATGATCAAAACGTCTGGGGTCTAAAGGGAGATTTACAGTGCCATGAGGAGTGACCAGCAGTCTGTCAGGAGCTGGCGCCTTCTGCATGATGTCCACGGAGCATGAACCAGGGCTCTGAGCTGCTGCTGGATTGCCAGGTCCTATTGAGCCAGTGCAAAATAGATAATGAAACCCTATGAACTCCCTGGCACTGGGGACTACTGTTTTAGAAAACATGGAAAATTTACATGCAAACTTCTGTCCTAGCTCCGACCCAGTGCACTTTCAGTATTAGAAGAACACAAGTCCATTCTTGCCATGGGAGGTGGTGGATTCACCATCCCTGGAGGTGTTTAAAAAAAGGGCAGACATGGTACTTGGGGACATGGTTTAGAAGTGGTTTTGTCAGGTTAGGTTAACGGTTGGACTTGATGATCTTAAAGGTCCCTTCCAACCTTAACAATTCTATGATTCTATGGGCAAAATCCCTTTACATCCACTATGCCTGGAAGCACCGAGCAGGAGGAGCACACTCCTTCCATCCCCTTGAGAAGCACATTGCCTAGTGCCCTCCCTGCCACCCTCATGCAGGGATTTTGGGATAATGCAGCCAGGAGATGTTTATGTATCTCACACAATAAATCCTGCATGGATCCCTACCATCTCCCCGTCGTTCTAATCCATCTCTACCTCACCCAACCCAGTTGAAACAACAGTGCCACATCCCAGCCAACTCACCCACCTCCCGTGCCAGCAGTGGGGTCCTGCTTGGATGGACCCAGAGCCAGGGTGTTTATAGCGCATCCACAGAGTGCCCTGGGGCACCGCAGGGCACAGGTGGTTGTGCTTATACCCTGACACAGGTAGCAAAGAGCATCAGGGACGTCATCAGTTCATTTTCCCTGGGTATTTCCTACTACTGTGTTAATTGGGTGGGGATTGTACAAGCCCTGCAGACTGTCGGGTCATCCCCACAGCAACCTCGGTGAATCCTCACCACCCAAGCCAGAGTAACTTCTGCAAAATTCATTGCCTGGTGCTGGATCCCAAAGGGGCTCCCAGGGCAATGCACAAGCCAGCCTCGGGCAAGCAGGGACCTGTCAACCAGGTGTGAGCTTTACCCTCATCCTTGCCCTAGAATGAAAGTGCTTTGGGACTGGGACCTGTTTTAGATTTTGTGAACAACGATGGAGGGGAATTTGGGAGCTCTGAGACAGAGATCAGCAGATATTCCTGCTATAAGCTCTTTAGCCATTTTTGTCCTCAGTTCTGATTTTAGAAGAGAGCAATGGATTTGTTGTACTTCCTGCTCTAGAAACCTGCAGAGGCCCTGAGCAGACTGCGTGGTGGGGTCAGGGGAACTGCACCCACAGCTTCCCAACTGCCACCACCCTTCAGGGGAGCTGCCAGGGACCTGTGGGGACCTCTAATACGTGAGAGCAAACCAACCCACCAATAACTCCGTCCTGGCTGCTGAGTTACCACCTCATTTTAGGCAGGACAGCTTACCAGGATATGCTATTTATTATCTGCCTGTCTGTGTAGTGGGGATTTTTATTAATTAACTAACATTTGCTAAGACATTATGACGATGGAGGTGAGATGAAGTAAAATCATTAAGCTTTGCTACTGTAATTTATTACCCACAGAGCTCTGCAGATGAAGAACAATTAATAAAGCACCATTGTTTGTAAACAGCAAGAAAAATGAATGGAAATGTGGTACTTTAACTCAGAACACTCAAGGCTTTTTTCATGATGAAAGCCGTGCTTGTTCCTGTCCATTGAGCAAAACATTCGAATACACTTGAAGAGCATTTTTCTTTAAAGCATGTGGTTTGACCTTGACTCAGCACAAACCTGGAGCATGATCTCCACTTCAGGCACAGGCTTGATTCTTTCTCAGTGCACGTCAGCATGAAAAGCCTGTCCACACACTTGCTAAGGACAGAGGAGTGTTTCTTACACCAACTCCATTGACTTCCCCTTATCTCCCAAAGTTTTAGAGGTTTCATTTACTTTTTGCATGCACTATGTGGATGCTGTGAAAAACCCTCGGTCAAAATCCCTTCCTCCTCCCCAGGAAAGGGTCCTTGCAATCCAAACATGCTTACAAATCGCCTACCATATCAACCCAGCTAAAAAAAAATAATAGGTCTTTCAAGAGTGGGAAATTAAATACAAAGTGCAGAAGTTCTGGTTTCACAACTCGTGTGAGTTATTAAGCTAACATTTTAACCACATTAGAAATATAAATCTTCCTGATCAGCTGGCTAATATCCCATTATGCATGCCCCTTTGGACATTAATTGCTAAGCTAGTGATTCATTGACTGAGGGACATTTACCTGTGCAGTTTGCTCCCTGACCCGACCGCCACATCCACCCAAGGAGCAGAGCAGCACAAGGGCTGTGAGTTTAAAACTACCTCCTTGGTTGAATAAAACTGTTCCTGGAAAACCAGAGAAGCAAAAGGGTCCGTGAAACCACACCAGCTGCTAAAATGCAGGTGAAAAGGTGGGTGCTGGCAGGAATGATCGCCCCTGGGAGAGGATGCCCTGAGCGCTGAGGACCTCTCACTGGAGTCACACCACCCCAAGCAAAGCGCCAGTGGGTCAGAGCAGTAACCAAGGACACGGGCCAGCACCCTCCTGCTATTGCCATTCCCTACCCATTTTCCATCATTTATACTTGGTTTGGAAGCAATTTGGAGGCAGGTCTTTTGTTTTGCATTTGTGCAGTACCTGCCCCGGGAGTTCCTACCTCCCACTAGTGCCACGATGAAGGTGACGATAGCACAAGACTTCTGGGCATTCATCAAAGGGTCCCTGCCCAGGACCATGCTCAGGCTCGTGCCACCCCTGAGCACACACGCTCATTTTGGCTGCACTGTTGTGGTGCTCAGGGTTAAGCACCTGCCAGTGTTCACGGCCGAGGAGATGCCAAAGAGGGGAAGCAGTGAAGAAGGTGGCAGAAATAACCGTGTGAGTTAAAGGGTGTATCAGAGATACCAGTAAGCTATATTGTTCTTTAATATTGACAAATTTAGAGGGCGCCTCAGTTGTTACTAGAGCTGGCCAAAAGGCTTTCAGGAGAAAACTCTTCAGCAGAGGGCTGCTTTGCCAATGAGTTCTTGTCTTCAGGTAGGAAGGCAGGGATGGAGGAGACCTTCTGAGTCAGCAAACAAGTCTCCTGCAGTCACGAGCTGTCTCGCATCTCACCCCTTCCTCCGAGTCTGCTGCAACCCCTGTGACAGCTGCTGTGCAGCTACTCCAGGTCCTCCATGCCCTAAAGACCTGAAAGCGTCTATTTCAGTCTCAATGTATTCATGTGCTGCCTATGACAACTTGCTCTCCTGACACATTTTTTTTCTCACAGCTCCATCTGCTATCAGAAATCACGCGGACTGCTCTGTGTAAATACTCTTTCTTTTGCTAAGAAAGCCAACACAAACACAAATGTTTTGAGGACATTAAAAAAATCCAATGATATGAGCAGCTTTTGTAACCAGCTCTGTTATCTTCACTGTTAAGCAAACAGCTTTTGATGAACAGACTTTAATTTCCCCTGTGCCTGTCACAGTGTTCCCACCTTTGATGAAATCAGGGGAAAAAAAAAAAAAAGAAAAAGAAGAAATGTGTTGAAAGAGTTAAGAACTTTTGAGGGTTTTTTGACCTGAAATCATGAATCTCTTTCTCTCCATTTTCTTTTGAAGTTGCAGCAGTGTTACTGGAATGACTGGAGCAGAGCAGGGTTTTGGTTGCTGTATCGGGGTCATCTCCTGTGTCATTCAGCTGTGAACAAGCCTGGTCCCCCAGAGCGCTCCTTGCTCCTGCTCTCAGTCAGGGACATTGGGCTTGATCAGCCCCAACCAGAGGCCTCAGCGACCTGCTGGCTCCCACCCCTGATGCAGGGCACAGCATTTTGTAGAGCCCAGAGCTCAGCAGAGCCATTCCCTGGCATCTCCAGGGTCACCAGCCCCTCCAAAGGAGGCACCTCCGAGGTCCAGGCGTGCGGCAGTGGCTGTCTTCAAGGTGGCTTCCCCACCACGAGCAAGTCTGAAACAGGTTTGCAGTACAGTCAGGCTGTGGGTTTGGCAAGTGCACTCCACCCTTTTGGTCAGGGAAAAACGGATGCTCTGCAGAAATGGCTGGATGATCTGCTCCATCTTGTGACTATCGACATGAACACACCAGACCTCTCCTCAGGTCTCACAGCTGAGGCAGGGTCAGAGCATCCCAGCTCCTGACACTGCAGCGAGAGTTGGACTGCAGAGCATGAGCCTTCAGAACGAGCCCCCTCATTGCTGCAATCAAAAGACTCTGGTTGCAGCCTGGATGAGCAAGTTATACTGCCCAGACCCAAGGAAGCCCCCGAGCCCAGGAGAGGACCAAAAACTGCCCAAACCCCCATGCCTCAGAGTGGTAAGACAGTAGGTATGACGCAGAGAGGAGAAGCAAGCATTTGTCTCAGCATCTCGCCCAGCAGAACATGAAGGGAAGTATGAAGGAAAGGTCTCTGGGCTGTGGTGCATTCCCTCCTCTTCCTCATCCCAGAGTTCCTTCCCACAGTGGAAGGAAACCGCTGCCACAGCTTTGAAGAACACTGGTGGTTTAGTGCTTAACAGCCCCTGGGAGACACCAGACCCAGAGGAGCTCATGGAGGGGCAACAGTGGGCCCTCTTCAACCCTGCACATTGGCCAAGCCGAGGCTGTGCAGGGAGCAGGCTCAGCCGCTCCTGGGACCGCACTGCCCGACCTCGGTGGAGGATGTCCTGAGATGTGCTGCAGCCATCGCTGCTCTCTGCAGCCCTGAGCAAGCACCAAGTGCATCGCCTCCTCTGAGTCAACAGCAACTTACACTGCAGCTTTTGCAATGGGTAACAGAAGCCGTGGCATTTACCAGCTGAGCCTGAAAGGCCACCAGGATGAGAGGACAGACCAGTCCCATCTGAGCATGCGCTGCCCACCAAACCCATGCTGTGCAGACCACTGGGCAAGAGGACCTTTGTGCTTTGGTGATGAGAGCTGGGCAGGTGGGAGCATTGCTGTGACATTTCCATGGGACTGAGAAGCTCCAGCCCTGTGGGAACAGCCCGTTCCTGCTGTAGCCCAGGCTGCGGGAACCAGAAGGCTCCTGACAGGACTGTGACTGCTGGTGTCAGTGTCTCCACGGTCCTCCATATTATAATGATGCAGGAAAAACCCACCCCGAAAGTGGTGCAAAGCACAGTGGCCTTCCAGAAGATGACCTGAAATTCTGGCAAGCTTCCCCCTGAGGTCTCCCATGCTGCCTCAGCTCCCTTCTCCTCGGCAGTCTTTATCTTCACCTGGGGCACTTCAGCAGTACTGGTGCTCACTGCACTGAGGTGAGAGTCTCCCCACTTTCCCACCTTGCCACCCATGAGATTCGCCAAAGCGGAGGCAGCAGATGAGTTTGCTCTGTCAGCCTGCACGGCTGGCTTTGGTGAGGAAGGGAGAGGTAAGGACAAGAGTTCTCCTTGCTGGCCAGGCTGATGATGAAGTTTAACTCAGACTATGCACAGATGCACAGAACTGTCCCTGCTGCTCCTCCAGCAATATCTAGCTCTCACTCTTTATGTTTGCACTTGTTTTTCACAATTGTCTGAGGCAGATTGCCACTGACTTCAGGTAAAATAAGGTATTATCAATACAACTGGTACGTACACCAACGAGAGGAACAAGAAAATCTTCAACAAAGCTATTTTGCTGTTGAAGGATAAATCAAATGTACAGCAGCAGAGCGCTGGGCAATCAGCCAGCTGTATGGGCAGAAAAGGATCTTGAGGTGCGATGTACTTCACACTGAGCCCTGCTCAGCAGTGCAGTGTTCTTGCAAAGACAGGAAACATCCCTGTGGGATGTGCAGGATTGAGGAGACCATTGTCCCTTTGCACTCCATACTGGAGTCCTGAATTCAGTTTTGGACATCATGGTTTAAGGTATATGTTTCCCTTAAACACAGGCCACTTTCCCGACCTCACAGGGCTCTTCAGCATGTAAACACCTTCAGCAGCAAGAGGTGCCAGGGTCCCTCAGCAATGCAAGCTATACCTGTGAAGACAGGAGGACAGACCATCATCTGTGCCATGGTAAACAAAACTTTGCCCATCCAGCTATGGTTCGTGTACCAGGCTCTGGTCTGATGACCAACGAGGTGTTCACAATCTAGGCACTGAGATAATGGGTGAAGGAACGAAGAGAAGGAAAGCTGTAGGACAGCAAACAAAATCAGCAGCAGTAGGTGATGGTAAATCAGCAGATGTAAGAGCCTTGATGCTCCTCAGCTGAACTCTGCCCAGTCTCTGCTAGATGGACCATTCAGGGGACACATCACTGGGATAAACCAGTAGCAATGAAGGGGCTGATGACCCAGGCCCACGTTTCCAGAAATCCCACCACCCTCAGCTTCTCTTGAACCTCCTGTGCAAACCTGTTCCTCCAGGGTGAGAAGTGCTTGGTGCTGCTTTCCAGACCCTGTCCCGCATCCCCCTCACCTCCAGCAGTGCTCAGCATCTGCTCCCCCAGCCAGGGCATGGGCACTCCCCCACAGGGCAGAAGAGGCGGATGACGCGCTCCCGGATCTGCCTGGTCCTCACCCCGTACACGATGGGGTTGAGCATCGGCGGGACCACGACGTAGAGGTTGGCCAGGAGGATGTGAACGTGACTAGGGATGTGGTGGCCAAACCGATGTGTGAGAAAGGAGAAAAAGGCAGGCATGTAGAACATGAGGATCACGCAGAGGTGGGAGCCACAGGTGCTCAGGGTTTTGAGACGAGCCTCTGGGGACGGAAGCCGAAAGACAGCCCTGAGGATCAGTGCGTAAGAGACAGCGATGAGCACAACATCCAGGCCGGAGGAGAGAAGAGCTGTTGTCAGCCCATACCAGACATTGGCTTTTATGTCAGCACAGGCCAGGCGGGCAATGCCCATGTGCTCGCAGTAGGTGTGGGGCATGACATTGTGTCCGCAGTATGGCAGCCGCTTGAGGAGGAAGATGGGTGGGAACATGATGCAGAACCCCCGGACAACGGCAGTCACAGCTATTTTCCCAATCACCGAAGGGGTTAGGGTTGAAGAGTACCGCAGCGGGTCGCAGACGGCCACATACCGGTCAAACGCCATTGCCAGCAGAACGGATGATTCCACTATGAAGCTGAAATGGGTGAAGAACATCTGTGTAATGCAGGCATCAAAGGAAATTTCCCTGGCACTGAACCAGAAGATCGCCAGCATTTTGGGCACCGTCGTGGTTGAAAGCATGAGGTCAGCAACAGCCAGCATAGCGAGGAAGAGGTACATGGGCTCATGGAGGTTCCTGTCCGTGATGATGACAAAGAGGAGAACAGAGTTGCTAAACACGGCAGCAATGTACATCAGGCAGAAGGGGACGGAGATCCAGATGTGGGACTCCTCCATGCCCGGGATGCCTGTCAGGACGAAGGTGATAGGATCAAAGCTGCTTTCATTGAGCTCATACATGGTGCTTCAGTGCTCCGTGTCGGCCTGACTCTGCTCTGCGCAAGAAAGAGAAGGGACAAATAATGCCTGGTGAGCCTGATGTTAGCCCATGACCACCTACAAATGTGTACAAGTCAATGCATACAACATCCTGTTTGCAGCCACCTTCCAACCTGAGCCATTCCTGAAGGCCGAGGGGTTGACTCGCTGTGTTTTGCTGTACAAAGAAATCTATTTGTTCTTTCCTATCAACCCTACAAACTGTGTCTGTAAGAAAAACATCTTCTCTGTCCCTCCATCTGAACTGCAAAACAGGCCAAGCCCTCTTCTATCTCCACTTTATCCACTGTCACAAAAAGGCTTGTAAAAGTCATAATTACTTGCCTTGTCACTGTTGGTGGGCTCTATGTCTGTGCACACCTGGGAAGATGTGTGTCTTTGTTAGGACTGTGTGTTTCTTCAGGGATGTGAAATAATACAATATCTCACTCCATTCAGGTCAGTGACCAGTTCATTTCTGAGAGCTCCTTGTACAAACTATTAAGATAGGATTAAAAACTGTACCAGTACCAACACTGGTAAGTGTCTTGGATGTGGCTGGCATTCAGCTACCACCTCTGAAGGTTGTGACCACCCCTGAAACTTCTGCTGGACGTGTTACTCCCTGTATTTCCACCTGTATAAACATGAATCACACATTTGCAAGCACTGCAGAGTGGTTCTTGTGCCTCTCCCTCATCCCACAGGGATTTCAGAGACGCAAACACTGGCAAACACCAAGGGGGGAAAGGGAGAGCTGGGCTGGACTTTCAGCCCATGCCCAGACTTTCTGAATGCCCTGGGGCAACTCTCTTATCTGCCTTTTCCTTCATTTCTTTTCCTCCCCTTCATATAGAGGGGCAAAGACATGGTGGGCTGCACAGCACGATCTTTGGACAAAGAAATGCAGGCGCAAAATGCAAGGCAACAAGTGCCATCAGGGCAGCCAAGTCACGGTAATACTCTGGAGAGTGCTGAGTTCTGTGCGGATGCTCTGCTGATGTGGGACCGTGCCAGCCTCTGAGCTCAACCTCCTGCAGTTTTCCCAGTTCCCAAAGTGCCAGGGTAGCCCGAACGCGGAGCAAAGTCCCACTGAGGGCTGGGCCGCCTGAGGGTGTTCTTGTAGATTTGGATAACACAAACAAGCCAAGCCTGCAGAGTCCGCTGTGGACGCTTTGCCATGAGAAGGGCTTTAAGAAGACTGCTGGTTTCATGTGCGTCCCCCTGTTGTGCCCACTTGCACCCCACCCCATCCCCCGTGTGTGCTCTGTCAGACACCAGAAAAAGCCAAGGCCGGGGTTGCGATGCAGGAAAATTAGTTTAATTTGGAACAAAGCTAAACCTTCCTTCTTCAGACCTGCTTGCAGCCTGGTTTATTTTTATTGCAAACTGCAGCTATCTAAGTGCAAGAGGTGTTTGCATTTCTAAGCATTTCCATTAAGAGGGATTCCTCTCCTCTATGAACCGAAAGTCCACTGAAAACATCAGTCAGTCTAGAAAAGATCTTCAGCTCATCACAAATGTTTATCCAATGGCCTCTTCCACTTTTAAAACCACGTAATTCAACAGAGGTGAATAAAGATAGACTAGGTCTATAATTGTAAATTAAATCAGCCTGGGAACGTTCCCAGGCACTGAAGCCAGCCGATGCCTGGCTGCATATGGCTTACAGAGCAGTTCAGCAAGACTTTACACCTCCAGTTTTTAGCGACAAGGAAATATATTTATCTCACATGCTGCTTTACTTCCTTTCCTTCTTTTCAAACAAGAAATCAGTGCCCCAAATACCAGTGTTTAATATAAAATGACTCACCAAGGGCCAGCCACAAAGAGGAACGAGAAACCTCAGCCCTGATCGCTGCAGACCTGCAGGGGAGCGTAAATCCCTGTCTGTGCTGCCGAGGGCTGGGGACATTAATCCTTCCCCCTCCTGAATCCCAGAAGGAACATCAGCCTGTCGACTTGTGGAAGTTTAAATGGCTAGTGCATTAAAGATTAACACCCGTTAACACTCCCAGGTGAGTCAAGATATTTCCTGCTTTTCCATCATTTGCATTGCAAGTGTTTCCACTCTGTCCCTGCCCGGGCACTAGCTATGTCTCCTGAGCGCAGCAAGGGCTTGAGGGGGAGACGGGCACGGCACGCTGCCCGAGCAGCGCTCCCAGCCTCCAGAGGAGCATCTCTGACCTCCAGGAGGTGTTTATCCCCCACAGGGTGAAAATTGCCCTGTTATACTGGCGAAACCTCCCAAAAGAGCCTCTGCATTTTGCTCACGCTGCCCTGAGCCGCTGCGGGAGGGGTTCCTCTCCCTGCCCGGCCCCAGCCCATGGTCAATGATCTACAAACAGCGAAGCCTACGAGGGGTTGTGAGCACAAAGCTGCATTGATGGTGCCACAAAGCGGAGAAGGCTGCAGAGACTCCTACCCAGATTGAACTGCTGGTCTGAACTGGCATCAGCTGGAAAAACAGGAACACCACAGTTGCATAATTTATAATATATTGTTATTGCAAAACAATTTTTAAAGTACAGGATGGTGGAAAAATAAAAAGTGAAACAATAGCTCAGTCTCTTCAAAGGATGCAAAAAATGAATTAAAAGATGATCTGAAAATACTTTGCCTGCAACCAACATGTTGCAGATCCATTAATGCAGCAGAAAAAAGGGTCTGAATACATAGGACTGTATGAATTAATGTGGGGGGTTTTCATCCCAGGACCAAATCAAAATGATTGAAAGTAACTGTTTGGGTTTTTTTTTTTATGAAACAAAGGAGTATGAATTCTATATCACTTGGCCTGCAATGAAATGTTCATCATTCAGTGATTTCTTGTTTTGTTTCAGTGATGTAGTGCCCCAGGTTCAGAAATAATACGTAGCCAATACAGGCAGACAGAAAAGAGATGCGCCTCTGTTTTTTTAGCAGTCACATATAAATACGGATCGTCTCCCTCTACCAAACTGCTCTGCTCCCATCTGCTGAGCCCTCACTGCCGGAGCTCAGATTTTATCTACCTGGAAAACACCCAGCACGTTTGTGAGTGCCACTTGTGCCATTAGTAACAGCAAATCACACCGAGTCCTGCCCAAGGACCTCTTTGCTCCTGAAGGTGCATTTGGTTCTGAAACATTGCAGTAATTCCCAATTTAACATCTGTGGCCAGACAGGGACCAGACCCCCACAGCGCCCACTGGGATGGGTAGGGAGGACACACGAATACCCCCAGGTCTGGGGGCTGCCTGTGACCCTGGGGCATCGATGCCAGTCCTGGGGGACAGACCCCGGTGCCTCATTGGGGCTTGGGCAGTCCTTGCTGCCACAGAGGGGTCAGGCAGGAGAAGACCTGTAGTGCAAAGGGCAGGGATCTTTCAAACAGGGACAACATATCATAGGATCATAGAATCACAGAACGGTTTGTGAGGGAAGGGACCTTAAAGATCACCCAGTTCCAACCCCCCTGTCCTGGATAGGGACACATCCCCCCAGCCCAGGTTGCTCCAAGCCCCCTCCAGCCTGGCCTTGAACACCTCCAGGGATGGGGCAGCCGCAGCTTCTCAGGGCAACCTGCGCCAGGGGCTCACCACCCGCACAACCAACAATTTCTTCACAATATCTCACCTAAATCTCCCTTCTTTCAGTGTCAAACCGTTCCCCCTCGTCCCATGGCTCCCCTCCCTGATCCAGAGTCCCCCCCCCAGCTCTCCTGGAGCCCCTTTAGGCACTGGAAGGGGCTCTGAGGTCTCCCTGGAGCCTTCTCTTCTCCAGGCTGAACCCCCCCAACTCTCCCAGCCTGTCCTCCCAGCAGAGGGGCTCCAGCCCTCTGATCACCTTCGTGGCCTCCTCTGAGAACTCAGCGTGGGTCACAGCAGGGGGATAAGCCTTGCCCAGTCAGGGCTTGTGCTTCTGCCCCACCAGGATGCTGGGGAAGAGAATGGGATGTGCCTGCCATCCCAGGAGCAGCACCTTCCCCTGCAGAGGTTGACCTGGGGCTTTCCTGTACGTTAATGCTGTCATTTTGCCATATGACGGACCACAGAGTGAGGAGTTTGAGGGCATGACAAGGAAACTCAGTTTCTGTGGGAACCGTCCAACACTCCTGAACAACTCGTTGTTTGTAGAACCCAGGACAAATCTTGAGGAGAGCTTGTGTGCCAGAAAACCCACCCATATTCTGTCAGCCGGTCCAGTAATCACTCTCCCGTCAGACAATGCCTCGTGTCTGGACACCTGCGGGTGCCGGACATCTTCCCAACCCACATGGAAAGTTCATCTTATCAGCGTATGGTTTTTAATTTCCTTTTTATTCCTCTCCCTGTGGTTTCTACGGAGCAGAGCCGGCCTAAAGCCTTTCAGACCAAGAAAGAGCAGTTCCACCTCTCAGCTGTTAGAAATGGGGAGGAATTTGGATTTCATAGATTTCACATCAGAAGGTATTTTTAAGAAAAGGTGGGGTACTCTTTAGCCACACATTAATTAGAGGAAGCTGAAAATTCAGGTGTCTTCCCAAAAAGTGTCTCTCTCCCTACTGCTAGTGAGGGATAATAGGAGAATACTACAAAAATATTAAAGCTGCAGGTTAAAAATGCTTTCTTCTTGCCAAAACCTGTACACATAAGGGCAGACACCAGAGAAGAGAGCCCTGGCTGCCAGCCCGTTTGTTCATGCTCATGTCCAGGCAGTTGCCCCAAAGCTACTGGCCAGCGAGCACCCAAAGGCTGCAGGGGTGGAATTACCTCCTCCACCCCAGGTACCTGGAAACCCCTCCTTATACCACAGTTATTTGTTGTCCAGAAAGGACGAGATGTAATAACAGCCTGCCAATGTGTGACAGGGTACTGGGAACAGGCAGGGGGTGCTGCCGACACTGGGGGAGGCCCGAAACAAAGATCAGTGTTTATTACTGGGGTCAGACACTGGGAAAATATTGGGAAGTTCAGTTCAGAGGTAAACAACTTCCAGAGGAACTGGAGTCTTCATTGCAGGGCATTTAAAAATAAGGTTTAGGCAAACTCTGATCAGGAATGGCATAAAATTGAAAGCCGAGGCAAACACAAGTCAGAGGTCTCCACCCCAGAAACTTGTGTTTTTGCTGCCAAGCAAGCCAGGCACGGGGAATGCCAGAGAGAAAAGTTCTTCATGCCAGCCCCTTGCTGTGTCTGTTTGTCAATGTTATCTCATTCTGCTGTGGCACCTGATGAATCAACTCGCCAAAGGCACGTGGGTGACTGTGGAGGCAAAGTCAGGCAGCGTTGCAGCAGCACAGGCTGTGGGGTCCAAGGCCCAAAGAGCATCAACTCTTGGAGATGTGCACACCTCAGACAACAGGGCCCTTCCCCCACCTACAACGATGAGAGCACCGGTGTAAACACTTCGGGAGCAGCAGCAGAAAGCATCAGCACAGCCCCACACTGGACACAGTCCAGCACTATCCCTAGGAGCTGGCTTGGCTTAGAATCGTAGAATTGTCTAGGTTGGGAGACCTTTAAGACCATTGAGTCCAACCGTTAACCCAGCACTGCCAAACCCACCACTAAACCATGTCCCTCAGCACCACATCTACACGTCTTTTAAATACCCCCAGGGACCACGACTCCCACTTCCCTGGGCAGCCTGTTCCAGTGCTTGACAACCCTTTCCATGAAGAGTTTTTTCCTAATATCCAAACTAAACCTCCCCTGGTGCAACTTGAGGCCGTTTCCTCTTGTCCTATCACTTGTTACTAGTGAGAAGAGGTCAACCCCCACCTCTCTACAACCTCTGCATTGGGGATTTGTGGAAGCAAGGGCTGACACCCGAGGTGGGGCATCCTCAGTCCCTTGAAAGCCATGGGCTATGCATGGCCGGTCTCCAGTCTGAGACAGACGTTGCCGCTCGGTTCCTGCCTGGAGGGGGTCATCTGTGCCGGGGGCTGCAGCCGGGCAGGTCCACCAGCACCAACACCTTCTCCAGCGTGGGCGGTGGAGCAGGCACCCACGTCGTGTGTTTTGCTGGTTCTTCCACCCTTGTGACAGGACTGTGGGCAAGCAAACAGAAATCATGGAGATGCCAGCCTGTAAGAGCAGCAGGTTCATCCTCCTGGCTGCAGAACCACCTCATCCCCCATCAGCCGTCAGGGAAACAGGGCACAGTCAAGGAAGGAGCTGCTGTCTGCAGTAGGAGAAGATGAATGACTCCTGAAAGGACTCATTTTCCTCCCTTAGTGCCTGAAATGACTAGTTCAGGAAAAGATATTTTAAGTTAAGTGAGTTTAATCTGTCTCAAACATTCACATGCATATATGGAAGAAGGTTGTGTTCGCTTTCCAAGTTTTTCCCTAGAAAAATGACATCACGACTTAGTCCTCTGCCACAGATTTAAACCAAGTACAGTTTTAAAGGCCAAAGGGTAATCTTGCCAGCAGTAGATAGGAATTATACTTATTCCAGAAAATATTGGGCAGTCATTTATTTCAGCTCTTCAAAATGTTTTAGTAGCTGAAATGTTTCTAATCAAGTGCAACGGTAACCTCATTTTACAGGGTAACCTGAATCCCCTTTCCCTGCCATGTAAAATTATTTCATGTGGAACACTGGGTTTTTTAGTGTTACCATTATTTCTCTGAAATCTGATATGGAACATGATGGAATGAGGGAGTACACAACCTCTTCTCACTCCCTTAAATTTGCTTTCTTTCTCTTTTCCTCCAACCGCCTGTCACTCGGAGGCCACGGGGCTGCGTGGCACATCCAGCACCAGGAAGGTCTCCCAGCCTTCACTCTAACCGCTGACCTGCTCCCTCAGTTGCCGTGCTTCATGTGGCTGGCTTCAGCCTCCATAACACCAAATTAATGGTTTTTTGCACTCAATTCTTAATATAATTGTTAAATTTTTCACCCAGCAGGAACTACAGAGCCTGAAGCAACAGGGAGAAATTCAAAAAGAAGCTACAAAAAGTAGTTGTCTCCCATTAACTGGTTCCTGCTGTCGGCACCAAGCAAGCTATCTTCCTCCAGTGTTCACCGTGGAGCATCGGAGCTGGGTCTTGGCTGGACACTGGGCCGGAGCACACCAAGACACGGTGCCAAGCAAAGTAACATCTCCTCCAGCGATTTGCACGCCACAGACAGCTCTGGGAAACACCCAGGCAAAACAAATGCAACCATCTCCTTCCATGGAGCACACTCAAAACCAACTGGTGGCCCTGGGTGTGCACAGTGCCCAGTTCCTGTTGCAACGCACTGGAAAAAGCTCCAGATGAGCCGTCCCAGGCAGGTACGGCTCCTTGTGCAAGTGCGGCAGGCTCAGTCAGTGCCTGCACTGAGCGCTGTTAGCTGATAGACACAGCTGCAGTACAGGAACAGGCTCTGCTGTACCATGCCTGCTGCAGGGAATGTCATCCGGATCAATCAAGGTTGTAGAGAGGTGGGGGTCAACCTCTTCTCGCTAGTAACCAGCAACAGGACAAGAGGAAACAGCCTGAAGTTGTGCCAGGGGAGATTTAGGATGGATATTAGGAAAATATTCTTTACCGAAAGGGTTGTCACGCATTGGAACAGGCTGCCCAGGGAAGTGGTGGAGTTGCCATCCCTGGAGGGATTTAAAAACTGGGCAGATGTGGTGCTGAGGGACACGGTTTAGTGATGGGCTTGACAGTGTTGGATTGATGGTTGGACATGATGATTTTCAAGGTCCCTTCCAACCTAGACAATTCTATGACTCTGTTAATATTATTTTGGTTCACAGCCCTTTAATTCAGGATGAGCTTTGGCCTCCTACCTGACACACCACGCTCTGAACATGTTTCCAGCATGCTCTTAGCAGCAAAGCCCAGGATTTATTTCGTGAAGCCTCTGTCCTCCCCTTGCCCTTGTAGATGCCTTCTGGATGGACGTGCACAGCCACAGGGTCCACGGGGCTCCAGCAGCCCTGGTGAGGGGATAGTGGAGAGGAGCGGGTGGGACACACATGAGCCATCACCGAGACCCCCCTCTCAAGCCCAGCTGGCATGGGGCACTCGGCACTGCCTCCCCATCACTGCACACAGTTGGACATGTGCAGGAAGTATTCAGGCGCCCTGGTCCTGCCTCTGTCCCCACCTCTGGTCGGTGCCACTGTGAGGTCCCATTCCTCACTGTGGGGTGGAAGAGAAGGCTTTTTCTGCAAGGATGCCCAGCTCATTAGTCCTGGAGGGGATAAAACACAATTTTTTGGCCAAAATGAGGCAGAAGCAGACTATAAACATCTAGTGAGAATATGGGCAAACCAAAGCGGGGGGGTGGGCAGGGGTCTGCATTGACATTTGTGGGAAATAAAGACCTCACCACCACTTTGAATGTGCTCTCGTTCTGCCCCAGGCGAGGGCCAGGCGTGTGTGGGCAAACGCAGCTGGGCGGCAGGGCACGGAGAGCGAGGCTTCTGCCTGGATCCCTCACCCGCTGCAAGCTTGCACTGGGAGCCTCACCGGCTGGTCTGCAAACCCCTGCAACACAGGTTTGGGCTGTTTCTATTCAAGTCAATGGAGAAAGCTCTGAGCTCACTTCTCCCCTCTTGGAAGTGCGTTCAGAGGGATACTGTGGCCAGCTGGAAACCCTGCGAACTACAGTGCTGCGCAGGAATGCACTGTGAATATTACCCGGCACTCTTTACCTAAAGAGCAACACGCAGATGATGAGATATGTGAACTGGGGGACAATGCTCCCTCCGAGCAGAGACAAGGCTGCCATGGGATGACTGCTCCTGGGACACGGCTCGGTCTGGAATGAAATCTCCCCTCATCCCTCCCGAATTTGGAGGGGGTCTGAGCAAGCTCACAGCTCATCACCTTCCCAGGCTGGTACAGCCGGGGCCAGGCTTCACCCTGTGGAAGGAGACGGGAGTGTTTGAGACTCTGGACTGTTTAAAAACGTAAGGATGCCATTATCCCCTCTCGCATCTCCCCTGGTACGCAGAGCTTTGCACCAGCCAAGTGTGGCAAACAGCCCGTCAGTGGTTTCAGGCTTGGGGCGAGCGGTGGTCCGTTCAGCCTTGCAAAACGTCCGTATGAGAGGGACCCAGCAGAGCCAGCAACTGCATGCATTCGGCGTTCTCCATGGCACCACCACAACGCCAAACACAAGTTTTGCCTTTAAAATCCCCTTATCTTCTGTGGGAACTTCCATGGCAGAAAATTAAGGCACCCCATTTGTCACCCCTCCAGGGCCCCTTTCCCCTGGGATGTGTCCCCCTCCTCCTCCAGATCCAGGGAATGCCTCCCCATGGCTCTCGGGGTGAGAAAGGGGCTGGAGGGGGAGCCCCTGGGCTTGCAGAAGGATCTAGGATTGTGGTAAGGAAACAGATCTTCTACAGGAGATCATAACACCCACAGTAGTCATGGAAATTTTCAATGGGATCCATGCAAAGAATTTGAAACGTTCCTTTTGTCTCTCTCCTTACGCATTGTGAATTTCAAAGTGCATCATTTAGATTCCCCTCACTGCTCGATGTAGGAAGGAATTTGAATTATGCTGAGCTATCCAAGGCAAAAGTTGGGTTTCCTCCAGGGTAGGCAGCAATTCCTTCTGCAGCCAGTAACAATGTCCCATCCTTGCTGCTTGCTCTGCCGGCACCAAGCCACCCTGTCCAAGTGGGAGCTGTACGGCAAACGGAGGATGGGCCGCTGCTGTTCTGCAAACACGGATCTTAAACAAGGAACTCTGGCTGTCCTCCCTACCCGGGGACACTTCCCGCCATGGGGCAGTTTCCAGCTGCCCCCCTCTGGGGCCGCTGCCTCCCGTGCCATGGCCACTCCAGAGCAAGTGGCCGAGTGGCCCCAAGAGACACCCAGGGCAGCCCCCAGCCACGTGCTGCATCCCACCCCACACCAGCACGGGTACCAGCAGGCTTTGGCGGGCAGGAGCCCTCCTTGGGGGATGCAGCATGCATCCTTGGGGACGCCCCAGCGTCCAGCATCACTGGGGCTGGAGGGGGCCCCTGGAGCAAGGAGGGAGTCCCAGGAACAGAGGCCGTCACTGGGAGGAGCAGCACGTGGAGGAGCCCCCTGCTTCCCCAGGCAGAAGGGTCACACACAGGGGTCTTCTCTGGGGCTGCTTTGGGGAAGGGCAGCGAGCGGCTCGATGAGTGAGCCTGAGGAGCTCCTTGGGGTTCTCTAGCCTGCACAGAAGGAGACAGACATTGACCGTTCATACGTTCATAGGAGACCACAGAAAGGCTGAGCGTTCAGAGAGTGAGCTCTAGAGGTCTCTGCGAGGCAAGAAATGCCGCGGCCCTGCAGCCCTGACAGTGGGGCGCTGCGAGGCTTGTGCGGGCATCGCTGGCCTGGGCCAGGCTGGTGCAGCCCTTGCCCAGGGGGTCAGAGCCCCCAGGGTCCAGGCTGGATGCTGCGCTGATGGGAGGACCAAAGGCGGTCCAAGGGAGGAGAGGAGGGATGCTACACTGAGGAGGACCAAGGGAGGCGAGGAATGCTACAGGCCTGGGGCGGAGTGGCCTGAAAGCTGCCCGGTGGAGAAGGCCCTGGGGGCGTTGGTGGACAGCCAGCTGAATATGAGCCGGCAGTGTGCCCAGGTGGCCAAGAAGGCCAACGGCATCCTGGCCTGTATCAGGAATAGCGTGGCCAGCAGGACTCGGGAAGTGATCATCCCCCTGTAGTTGGCACTGGTGAGGCCACATCTTGAGTACTGTGTCCAGTTTTGGGCCCCTCAGGACAAGAAAGACACTGAGGTGCTGGAGCATGTCCAGAGAAGGGCAACGGAGCTGGTGAGGGGTCTGGAGCACAAGTCTTATGAGGAGCGGCTGAGGGACCTGGGGATGTTCAGCCTGGGGAAGAGGAGGCTGAGGGGCGACCTTATCACTCTCTGCAGCTCTGCAAAAGGAGGGTGTAGCGAGGGGGGGTCGGTCTCTGCTCCCAAGGAACAGGCGATAGGACAAGAGGAAATGGCCTCAAGTTGTGCCGTGTGTGTGTGTAGGTTTAGATTGGATATTAGGAAAAAATTCTTCACCAAGAGGGTTGTCAAGCATTGGAACAGGCTTGAGTCACCATCCCTGGAGGCATTTAAAAGCCATGTAGATGTGGCACTTAGGAACATGGTTTAGTGGTGGACTTGGCAGTGTTAGGTTGATGGTTGAATTTGATGATCTTACAGGACTTTTTCCATGTGGAAGGTCCACACATGTTTTAGCCACAGACGGCTCAGCCCTGCCCTGGAGCGAGACCCTGCACAAAACCTCTGCATCTCTGCAGCTTCTCAGTCTGCTGCCAGGGCTGCGGCTGCCCAGGGCGGCACAAAACCTGCATAGGAGGACCAGCACACCCATCTGGTCTTCACATAAAGGCAAAAGCAGAGACACTGTGAAGAGGAAACAAAGTTTGAAAGGAGTTGAGAAAGCAGCACTGTGTCTTGCGGGAGCGATCCCAGTCACTCCCCCCCCCCACGCCGAGCATTCTGGTTAAAGCACACTGCCACCGTCTCCATGCTGACCCATCTCGGTGCTCATCACCCCGGGGACAGCAGTGCCAGGAGCGAGTCCAGCGGCACGGCAGCCAGCAGGCAAGCTGGACGTGCCGGGCTGGGCTTCGTCCCCGCTCCCTGCCCTGTGCAGGGCAGTCTCACCTGCTGCCTTTCCCAGGCTGAGCTCAGCTGGCCCCACCGCGGCACAGGCAGTCACACCAACACAGCCGGCCGGTTTCCAAGATTTATTTAATCATTTTTTATTTATCGCACAGGCCCTTTTCCTCCCAGCACCTGCAACACGCAAGGAAGGGACTTTCTTCCTCCCACCTCAGTGCACCTGAGTACAGAAAACCCGATATCTGCTTGGATGAGATTTGCCCCCCTCTGCTGTGACTCAGCCCCATCTAAGGAGAGTTCCTCTGGGCTGATGCTTTTGAAGTTTCTCTTCCCCATCCACATGGCAAGACAAGCACACCCTTAGACACCAGGGTGACCTCAGAGCCCCTTCCAGTGCCTAAAGGGGCTCCAGGAGAGCTGGGAAGGGACTCTGGATCAGGGAGGGGAGCTGTGGGACGAGGGGAATGGTTTGACACTGACAGAGGGGAGATTGAGATGAGATGTGAGGAAGAAATTGTTGGCTGTGCGGGTGGTGAGCCCCTGGCGCAGGTTGCCCTGAGAAGCGGTGGCTGCCCCATCCCTGGAGGTGTTCAAGGCCAGGCTGGAGGGGGCTGGGAGCAACCTGGGCTGGGGGGAAGTGTCCCTCCCCAGGGCAGGGGGGTTGGAACTGGGTGATCTTCAAGGTCTCTCCCAACCTAAAGCATTCTATGACTCTACGATTCTATGATTCCTTGTGTGGACTGTGGTGGGGCTTTCTCTTGCACTGCCCCCTGCAGAGCCACCAGCACATCCACACCAAGGAGCATCCCTACCAGAGCTCCCAGTGCTGGAGGACGTTCTGCTCCCACAGGCAACAATTTCTTCCTCATATCTCATCTAAATCTACCCTCTTCCAGTTTGAAGCTGTTACCCCTCATCCTATCCAAAGGGTTTGTCCGGTGGCTATGGAAGGTCACGGGGAGCCAGCAGGGAGCGGAGCCAGGCCGGTGGTGTGCGGGGCCAGGGAGTGTGCACTGGTGCCTGGCCAGTACTGCCTTGTGCGAGCAGCTCCTGCCTCAGGGGTTGCAGAGGAGGAGGGTGGCAGAGCGATGGTGCTCGTGCTCCGGGTTTGCGGTGATGCCCGAAGCTCTTGGTGCAGATGAAGGAGCACTCCGCCTGCTCCCGCAGGGATGCCGTGTCGCACACCACCATTCAAAGCCCATATTCCCCATTATTTTGCACAGCAGCAGGTCATGGCCAGCTCTGACACCGTGTCATGGCCACGTGGAGCAGGAGGGACAACCGGCCACCATGAGAGCAGCACCAGCTAAGGGAGCATCGAGACACCCCAGCTCTGGCCTGGTTCACACCAGCTTTCCGTGGGAACTTGGTGTCCTGGTGACACCATGAGTTTGGAAATCTCAAATATTTCCAAATTTTTTCTGGGGGGGAGGCCTCGCAGCCCAACCTGCACCCTCACCGCTAACAGGGATGCTGAAAGGAGGAACTGTAAAAAGCCAGTGGAGACGGGGTGTTGAGGCTGAGCAGAGCTCAGGAGCGAGCGGGGCAGGTGTGGTTCTTTGGATTCCACAGAAAAGGCGTCTGGGCAGTTTTCAGCAGAAATCATCTGCATCTCTCCCAAAAGCCACCTTTGCAGATCAGCCCCTCACTTCAGCGCTGGCCTTTGTTATCCTAGCTTTCACTTCATCTCCAAGCCCAGATCACTAAAAATGCCTGTAAAGAGATCAGAGGCACACACAGCTGAGGTCTGCATCGACCAAGTTGGTTTTATTTGGTTTCATTCTCCTTCTCTGTCAGAGGGAGGGGGAACCATTCACACCAGAAGCCAGGCTTAGGAGGAACCTCCTGCTCCAAGGCCAAGGATGGGCTCGGCCGTCCCAGGGGAAAACTGAAATCCTCCCTTGGTTCTTGTCCAAATGCACAGTGTTTGTTTTGTGTTTCTCTTTTCAGCTACAGAACCTCACCAAGCAATGGCCAGCATATATTTAACCTTTAAGTGTTTTCTCCCAGGGAGAAGAGCACAGTGAGTGCAGGGAGGCAGAACACGATGCTCACAGCTTATAATAGCTCAGTGGCAAACACTGCACATCCCTGAGGTCAAGAGAACGAAGATGTGGAGAAAGAGCAGCACTGATGCTCAATGTTACTTTTGCTCCAGATCATCTTCCCTCTGCGAGATCTTTACCCGCACAAGGTGGATGTTGCATGGCACAGCCAGGGGACGTGGGGCTGGAGGGCAGAACCACCACCAGCAAAGCCTCAGCTTTATTTTCCAACCTCTCCACTCACAAACCGCCACATACCACGCACAGCATCAGGTACGAAAGAGCCGCCGTGTGCTGAGCGCAGCCATGCCACAGGCTGAGGGCAAGCGGCTGTGATCCATTCAGCACCTCCAAAGCATTGCGCAGTGACACCGTCCCCTGCCCCCAAGGGCGCTGGGCGAGCTTCCCTCCCAGCCATGGCCATGTCCACTTCGTCCTCCCCTTCTGCCACCAAGGCCAGGCCAGGTGTCCCCAAAGGTCCCCACGCGAGGTCTGAGCCAGCCCAGGAACAGCAGCAGAGACTTGAGGGAGGGCTGAGCTGCGAGACCCCTTCCCACAGGCGGCACCTACACGTGCCTTCAGCTCTCCTTACTGCCAGCCATCAGGCAACGGGCCGCTGAACAGGGGGACCAGAGCAGGGACAGGTCTCACGGGTCCTGCAGAGCTCCCCAGCATGGCACTGCACCACCCTCAGGCTGGCAGAGCTACTGCCCTGCCCTGCTTCCATCCTGGAGCCAGCTCTGCCTGGTAAAAGGGTGAAATGAGCATCCCCCTGCCCACCGGCAGCTGGGCCATGGCCGGCAGCATCAGCCTGCCCACAGGCACCAGGTGGCTCAACGGGCTGCCACAGCTTTTCCTCCCAGTGCTGAGATGCGTGGAGCTGCTTTTGGTCGATCGGTGTCCTGCAAGCATGGCAGGACAGGCAGGCAGCATGGGCTCTGTGCCTGGAAAGGGCTTGGCTGGGGCCAGACCTGAGCCTCAGCTTCTCCCACTCACCTGCAATGGGTTCCCGCAGCAACAGCTCCTCTGCAGAGCCCGGGGGATCCATGAAGGGGGCTCATCCCCCTCCAGCCTTCATCAAGATTGCAGCTCCGGGGAAAGGGCCCTGGGGGTCCTGGGGGACAAGCAGCTCAATACGAGTGAGCGGAGTGCTGCCGTGGCAGAGAAAGCCACCGGGGTGCTGGGCTGCATCACCGCGGGCACCACCAGCAGAGACAAAGCAGTCATTGTCCCGCTCCGCTCAGCACTGGTCAGGCCACGCCTGGAACGCTGTGTGCGGTTTCGGTCCCCGCTACGCAAAAGAGCTGTGGCCGGGCTGGAGAGGGTCTGGGAAAGGGCCACCAAGATGGTCCAAGGCCGGGGAAGCCGTCTGTCCGAGGAAAGGCTGAGAGAAGGGGGTTTGCTCAGCCTTGAGAAAAGAAGGCTCAGGGGAGACCTTCTCACCACGTTCCAGTATTTAAAGGGTGGCTACAAAGGAGATGGAGACTCCCTTTTTACAAGGGGTCACACGGAAAAGACGAGGGGTGGTGTGTACAAGTTACTCCTGGGAGATTCTGGTGGGGCATGAGAGGAAAATGTGTCACAGTGAGAAAAATCAGCTGTTGGAATAATCTCCCCAGGGAAGTGGTGGATTCCCCAACATTGGATAATTTTAAGATTCAGCTGGACAGGGTGCCGGGCCGTCTTGCCTAGACCAGGCTTTGGCAAGAAAGGTTGGACCAGATGATCCCTGAGGTCCCTTCCGACCTGGGATTCCATGGTTCTGTGATTGATTCAAAAGGTCCAAGTGGGAGGCAGGGTACCCTGGAGGGCAGCGGGCACTCCAGGGGGTCGATGCCTTTGCAGAGGAGCTGTTGGTCACTGTCCTCATGCAGAAGGTAAAGCTGGGAGCCCCCGGCCCACAGCAGCTCCTTGCCCACCACCAGGCTCTGTGGCATGACCAACCCCGGCCAGACGTCCCAGACTGCCCTGCCCGAGCCTTCATGTCCCGGACGTGGGCTTTGCCAGCCCTGCACCTATGGGCACCTCTCCCCACTGCCGGGGAAAATGTCACCCTGTTGTGTAAAAACCTCCCTTCCTGTGACCTAAACCTGCTCTGGGCGAGTCTCCTCTTGCTGCCCCACTCTCTCACACATTTTCCTTTCTTTTCCAATGTGCAGAGTCCTGCACCTGAGTCAGGGCAATCCCACCCACACGGGATGGGTGGAGAATGAATTGAGAGTGGCCCTGCCGAGGGGGACTTGGGAGTGTTGGTGGGTGAGAACCTCACCATGAGCCAGCAATGTGCGCTGGCAGCCCAGCGAGCCCCCGGCATCCCGGGCTGCATC
>VZSZ01010600.1:96152-120831 GCA_013398815.1 Ibidorhyncha struthersii
TGGAGGCAGCACTGCAGGGGGGTCTCCCCAGAGCGCAGCAGAGGGGCACAATCCCCCCCTCGCCCTGCTGGCCACGCTGCTGGGGATGCAGCCCGGGGTGCCGGGGGCTCGCTGGGCTGCCAGCGCACGTTGCCAGCTCACGACCAGTTTTCCCACCCCAGCACCCCCAAGCCCCCCTCAGCAGGGCTGCTCTCCATCCCTCCATCCCCAGCCTGTATTGATACTGGGGGTTGCCCAGACCCGGGTGCAGGACCCTGTGCTTGGCCTTGCTGAATCCCATGATGTTCACACAAACCCACCTCTCCAACCTGTGCAGGTCCCCTGGGTGACATCGCTTCCCTCCAGCATGTCGGCAGCTCCACACAACTTGGTGTCATCAGCAAACTTGCTGAAATCGCCAGCACAGCCCTGGCCCCGTCTCTGCAGGAGGGCACAGTGGTCACAACACCAGCACGGCAGCACATCAGACCCCTGTGAACACAAGGGTTTGGGAGAGGCATCACGCGTTCTTGTTTGGAGTGCATTCAATCAAGAATAGATTTCACTTCCTTATATTAAGAATTTCTTTTCTGACCAAAAGATAGAAAATACTTTAGACTTAATCAGGACAAAACATGTATGCTAAGACGGGAAGTAATTATTATTAACAGCATCATTATCACTGCTGAGCTATCCCTCAGCGAAGCTTGAGTTCAGTAACAGCACACAGACACCAACACCTTCACAAGCAACAGGGATTTACCAGCTATTTAGATGATACCAGCAGCTGAAATCTCCGGCCACGGCTCATGGTTTTTTGCAGACTGATCCTCCATGTTCTTTGTTGTGATTTCTGGCAATACAGAGGTTTGAGTCCATTTATATGGACAAAGCGTTCCTTCCACAGAGTTCGTTTTAGCAACCCCTTTGCCATTGTCATTGCCCAAACTGATTCCAGTAAAATGGCAAAAACGTCCCTCCACAGTGAGGATGTCACGTTCTCACGTCCTTCTCTCCTCCCCGGGTTGGGTGAGCACCAAGCTCGCCCTCTGTGCTGGCAACCTTGCCCATGCTGCGGGATCAGTCTAGCATCCTCCAAAGCATGGATGGTCCAACATGATCCAGCAGGTCCACTGCTTCCCAATTCAAGGCTTTGTGAAGTGCTTCCTGGGGCATGACAGGACAGACATGGAGAATCATGGAGTCACAGAATGGTTTGGGTTGGAAGGGACCTTTAAAGACCACCCAGTGCCACTCCCTGCCCTGTGGCTGCCCCATCCCTGGAGGTGTTCAAGGCCAGGTTGGAGGGGGCTTGGAGCAACCTGGGCTTGGGGGAGGTGTCCCTGCCCAGGGCAGGGGGGGGGAACTGGATGATCTTTATGGTCCCTTCCAACCCAAACCATTCTATGATTCTATGATTCTATGATTCTATGATTCTATGATTCTATGATTCTATGATCCAGCGGCAGCCCGGCCGCAGTGGCAGCAAAGTTCAGGGCAAACAGGAAGGGGGCGTTTAAGCCTGGCCTCAGGCAGAGCCTGGTTGGGCACAGGTGACCCAGCTCACAGAGCAGAGATCATCCCCTCTTCAAGCCCAGCTGACAAAATCCAGTGGTTCCCCACAGCCTAAATCCCCTGCAGCTCCCCGTGCCTCAGCGTCCCTCGCTCCACAGGAGCTGGTGGTCTCTGGCTGTGGGGCAGGTGTCCGTCCTGCTGAGCTGGGGGCTGAAACCACAGCTCACCATGGCTGGTCCCCTTCCAGACCAGGCTGGGAGCGAGCCTTGGGACCAGCTGGGACATTTTCACCTGGCTGTATCGACCCTCAGCCGTGTCCTTCATCCCCTGAAAGCTGCAATTAGCCAAGCCTGATGCAGGATATGCCACGTCCACCTCCAGAGCTGGCTCCTGCCTAAAACATCCACCTGCACCTTCCTATTGCTCAAAGGTGCAGCACGAGGTCTCCATCCCAGTGCCACATCCACCACTTCCACCAGACCCCAACACTCCTCCCCCAGGTCTGCTACAGAGTATGGCAGCGTCCCCATTGCGTTGTGGAGCCACAGCCCCCCGGTTTTGGGGCAGACAGCTCAGAGCCCCACGTGCCGTGGCGATGAAGAGCATCCCCGGAGCCATGGGCTGAAGACGGGGACTTACCAGCTGGTGCCTGGACCAGGAGCGATCATGGCAGAGGCTCTGCAGTGGTGATGTCTCAGAGCTCAGCACCTGTACGCTGCACTCCCCAGTAGGATACTAAGGGCCAAGGGCAGCCGCGGGGCTCTGCTCTTCTGGTGCTTCCAGATTCAGGACATTAAATGCAAATCTGCCAATTAACAGTATAGGTGATGGAAACAAATCCTTTCACCCAAACGAGCAGGGGGGAGTGCAGAGAGGAGAAACCCGGTACAAACTATAAGTAATAATTTTGGAGTAGTAACTGCTGGCCGTGCAGAGGAAAGGCAGCACCCTGCAGGCAGGAGCTGGCAGAATTTAGTGGGTCAGACGGAGCACAGCAGAAATGAGACATTTTGGTTTGCTTTCATCACATCAGAAATAGTTGCTTGTCTTGGAGCTGTAGCTGTCCTTCTCCATCCATCACACGTGGCAGCTGAGGCAGCCCATGAGGGGCGAGGTGGGAGGGTCATCAAACCCTGCAAACTTCTTACAGATCTAATGCCATCTGGTATTATTCATTATGCGATGATCATGGTTACATTAATATGCGAGCTGTAGGAGTGTTTAGACCTTGTGGCTGCTGAGAAAAATACTTTTTCGTTGCCCTCCCATTTTTGATCTCAAGTGTGTACTTGGCTTGCATTTCAAGCTGTGTTTTCCCTTTTGCCAGCACTTTCTGGGATGCAGATTTTTTGGTTCCTGGCTCACGCGGAGCCTCTCCCTCACTCAGCCCCACGGACTGGTCCCTCTTGCTTTGGCAGATCACACCCGAGCTCTCTGTGCCACACACACAGCAGAGGGCTCATTGTGACACTTCATGGGGGAACGGAGCGAGGTGGAAGCAGTGCCCAGGCACAGCAGTGGGGTGGGACGATGAGCTGCAGACCCGGGCGGCCGCCGGGCAGCAAGGCGGCTGCAGAGCCATTTGAAGGTGAGCCCTCGTCCAGACGGGTGTCGGGACAGATGCCCAGAGAGCGAGCTCTCCCTGCCTTGGGCACGGTGACTGCCTGCAGCATAATTTGAGGGGAGAAGCACCACTGGTCCCAGAAGTAGAGCCGTTATCTGCCCAGCTCACGTGCCAGCAGCAACACCAAAGCTCCACCGCTGTGCCCAGCTGCCATCACACCTCCTGGGCAGGCAGAGCTCGATGGAGCTCTCCTCCATCACCTCCCCTTCCCCTACGGTCCCAGCTGCTGTCATACGCTAACACGTACCACCTCCACAGCTCACTTGGGAGAGTCAGTAGTTTTCAAATACTTTGCTGCTGAGGAACCAGATCTTTTGGCCATTGAAACCTTCCCTGGAATGGGTGCAGCTTGAATTAATCAATTTGCAGATTAAATGGAGAAAGGACTTTTCAGTCCCCTAGCTGGTCCTTCTCGTGCATCTCCAGGATGAGGCATGACTCAGTCCAGCTTCTGGAAGAAAGGTACTCAGCCTCGTTTAAAGAGGGATCCAGACGACCGCCTCCCAATACTCTGCAGCCCTGAAATCTGAAAGCACCATCCAAAGCCCCTGAAATCTCCACATGCTGCATTCCTGCCCGTAAGAAGGGAGGACCCAGCAGCTCATGCTGGACCTTCACAGCATCTCCAGGGTCAGTATCTCCAAGCTGGGTTTGCAGAGGGGAAGCTGGGGCACAGAACGAAGGTGTGATTTCTTCTCCTCTTCACATACTTCTCACTTCCAGCCTTCCAGGGGCAGTGGGGGTGTGGGGGTGTCTGTCAGAGAGAGAGGGGAACCCCCCGTGCACAGAGAGGACTTGCTTTAAGTGCACCTTAATACAGTGCTGAGGGGCTGAAAACGTCTGCACGTACAGCCACAGCAAGATGAGCGTGGCGACGAGAAAGTCGCACAGGGAAAGTCTCATGGCACGCAGCCGCACATGAAATGCTGTCTCAGCTCGTGCTGAATTAACTACAGCAAATATTTTCACAGCACGCATAAAATGGCGAAGAACTACATGTAATTATGTGCACATGACTCACATCAAAAGTGAAAGCCCTTCTTATCTGCCCGACGCAGCCAAAGGGCAGCAGCTTCCCAGTAGTCAGATAAAACAGCAGTTCCACTGCTGAAACCCCCTCAGCCCATGTCTGGAGACCCCTGAGCTCCCGACTGCTCCTTGCTGAGGGTGGGAGCTCCCTGCCTGGTGTACGTCCCCGGGACATGGGCGCAGCAGGGGCCGGGGATGATGAAGCAGGACCGGGCCGGTGAAATATGCCAGGGATGGTGCCGCAGGCAGGGAGGGCCTCCAGCTGCGTCCCCCGCCGGGAGGATCCACGTGTAGGAGGGTGCTGAAAGCAGAGCACCGGGCCGGCTCTGAGGAGGGGAGTGCTAAGTCAGCGGCATCGCTGGGGGCTGCACCCACCAGGCAGAGCATCACGGGGTGTGTCGCACGGGTGGGCAGGAGCCGTCGGGTGCTGTGGCAGCAAAACAGCTGATTCACCCACAAATGTGGGGTGAAGGAAACCACCTGGGTGGGACGGGCAGGGATGGGGCTCCGGGGGCTCAACCAGAGGGTGCTCTGAGCACCCCCAACAGCACCAGTGGGAGGGAAGGCAAAGGTGGGATCAGGGCAGCTTCACCCCATCGTAACAAGGAGAAACAACCCAGAGGGGTCCTGGAGACGCGAGAGACGTGTGGCACAGATGGGGATGGAGACCCCTGGCGAGCTGCTCCCCTCAACAGGGCTGGTGTGGGGCAGGGCTGACCTGGGGGCTTGCCAGGAGAATGGACATAAAAGACATAAAACCTCCATTGGCTTTATGGGCGGGCGCTGACGTACCCCACAGAAGCACGTATGGCATCCATAGGTTCCCCCTGCTGGGATCAGGCTGGTTTTCCCTGTGCCGCTTTGGAGATGGGGCTGCGGGTCCAGGCTGGGCTCAGGCTCCCCGCCCACAGCAGCACTGGAGGCTCCCAGACCTTCCTGCCGAGGCTCATTTTTAAAAAGATCCATCCTCGTGTCTGCCTGAGCAAACCAGGAATCTCAGCTGGATGCTGGGCACACGCAGAGCAGCCAGTAAAGACGAGCGAGCCTTTTTTTAATTATTACTTAGAAGCTGAATATATTTGCTGCCCCCCCCACGGCACCCCCCACAGCGCCCGCAGAGCAGAGGTAATTTTCCGAGCACATCTGCATTTTGAGAAGATGCTTTCACGTGTGCTGCTCCTCGGCGTGGGAGAGCACTTGCCGGCAGTCCTGACAGCATCCTCCGTGGCGCAGCAGACCCGCAGTGGTGGCGCTGATGACATTAGAGCTGTAATTTTGTGCTTTAAGAGTATTTCTCTTCCATGCCCTTTAAACGCCCCGGCTACCTTCCCAATGGGTATCGTTTGCCAGAACATTTTGGCAACGGCTCCTCTTTGCAGATTCAGCATGCAGCACCTCCAGTCCCCCCAATGCCACCCCCGCACCCACTCCCNATGGTCCCATAAGGACCCCGCGAAAGCATCAGCCCCCGCCCTCCCTCGCTCAAAGCAGGAGACAAACCTTCTGCGTGAGGCCGGAGATGCACAAACCGGACGGCGCAAGACAAACAGGCTGGAAAAATTATGGGAAAAAAGGGAGTGAGGGCGACTTTCGCTGACCGTGGGGTGATGCCACGCCATGGGACAGGGCTTGAAAGCAACGTCCCGGGCCAGCGTGTGGTGACAGCCCCACTACCTAACTGCTCTGAGCAGACATCCAGAAAGGTATGTGAAATTGCACCATCCTGGGGAGCGGTGTCAGTGCCCATCCAGCGCTCACGGGCTCGGCTTCTTCGTCTGTCTGGCAGCACCGTGCCACACAGAGCCCTCACTCTGCCTCTGCCACCAAACGCAGTCCTGCACAGGAGGATGAGGGCACCGAATCCCACCAGCCCCGGGGGACCATGGCTGCAGTACATCGACAGCCGCAGGAGCAACCTCTCCAGCCAGCCGGGCTGCGCACCCATCACAGGCACACGGCACTGTCCTGGCCACGTTCCTCCCGGGTACGTCCCCAAGTGAGATTTCTCCCTGTGGCGTGGCAAATCCCCATCTCCCCAATGCTGCCAGGCTCCAAGGTCTGAAACGCAGCACAAAAAGCAAGGGTCTCCTTCCCAGGTGCTCGCCAAGACCCGCACAGCTTTCTAACTGCCTTTCACATGCTATTATTTAATTTAAAATGCCATTCTACCTGCAGGTTGGCTTTTTCTGCTCTTGACTTTTGTAAATGCTGTGCTAGAACTCTAACTCGGACAGTTGTTAATTGCACATACACCCCGGCGGACACGGCGTCCAGGCTTGGGTGACACCTGCGTCAGCCCCCGGCACAGCCCAGGCAGCGGCTCAGCCCAAAGGCCTTTTCCAGCGAGTTTCCAGCCCCGCACACGCTGCCCATAGTGGGAGCGATGGGAGCTGGAAAACCTCCTCTCCCCCCCACAACTGCCGCTGCCATCTCAAACCACTGACACTTGCATCAGCCCCGTCACTGCCTGGCCGTGCTTTAAATATGCGTTTTCAATAGCCAAGTCTTTACATTAGTTAATTCATCTTTTTAAAACTTGTTTGTTCTGACAGAACATTCACTTTTTTTTTGTTTCAAATGGCACCTTTTACGTTTGTTCTAAGAGTTAAAACTGTCGCTGGTTTTAGGTTCTTTTGCTGTCATTATTTCTGGTGCTGGCTGCAAGCACCGCTTGTTTTCATTTTCATTGGAACTTGTTTGCACTTCTTTAAAGAGCTTAATCACAGCACATTATTGTTCTGGGGTTTGTTTTTATTTTTGTATTTTGCATTTTCTTCTGTTATCTGATCTTTCCCACCCAACATTTACTGTTCTTTTCTGCTTCATTATCCCAGCTAATTTACAGTCTGTCTACATGGTGGAGGGTGACACAGAGGAGGAACGATCCTGGGGAACTGCAGTGGGATCCTGCAAAACAGTGAAATTGCAGATGGAAGTCAATCTGCGTCAGCATGGTGCAATGCACATGAAGGAGAACAGCCCCGAATCCACGTGGGAAACCGCAGCTCAACCCATCCAGCCTGGGGGTTCGCCCCCCCAGCTAGGCTCCCCATCCTTTTGCACAGCTCCGTGTCCCCCTCCTGCAGGTGTCCTGGGGGGGGAATGGTGGGTGCTGCATGCGCTGTGGTCAGGCACACCGGCCCATGCTGTCCCCATGGGGACAATCCTGCACCCTCAGGGAGGAGGCACCATCCCCGCTGCAGCATTCAGCACTGCAAATGCTCCCACCAAGGTGTGGAGTAGTGTCCCAAGCGGCAGTGAGTGACCAAATCCCTCCTGCCCCGCGCAGGGTAAGGCAGGTTCCCCAGGCGTGGGTTCCACCAACAGCCAGCCATGGTCCCCGAGCAGTGGCCCAGGGCTTGCACGGCCACTCCTGCCAGGTCACCGGCCCCCAGAGTGGCAGTGCTCGGCTCCAGGGAGCCCAGGGACACTGGGGCTCTTACGGAGGAACATGGGGATGGGACAGGAGGCAGCAGGGGAAATTTCCATGAGATATTGGGCAAAATATCTTCATCGTGAGGGTGGTCAAGCAGCAACCCCTGTGGTTAGTGTGATCCCAGAGCTGGGCTGGGATTCCCAGCAGGAAAGCAGTGAGCCCAGCACAGCCTGGAAACCCGCAGAGAGTAAACTGTCGCTGATGCACGCTGTGAATGAAGATCCTGGAGCACGGGCTCGGGACCGTGGTCTGCACTGGCAGCGCTGCACCATGGTGAGCCTGTGGTGAGCCCAGAGCTGGGAAAGCATCTCTCATTCACCACCTCCATGCTCTTCTCTCGGGGTGTACCTCTGGCAGAGCGGGGGGCTAGAAAGACCTGCGGCCTGAGCCAACATGCTCCATCTTACGATCTGACAAGGAGGAGTGGAAGAGTTTGTAGGGACCCCTGTAAACCTTGTCCCCATCCCGAAGCGCCCTGTCAAGTCACCGCTCCCTGGCGGGGTGGCAGCCGTGGGGTACAGGCGTGGGGTGCACTGCCCCCTCCCAGGGTGGCCGAGCCCAGCAGGTCTCCGCGGGCCACCACCCTCCAAAGGGCAAGAGCTGCACCCACAGCACCAGAGGCCCCGAGAGCCAGCAGCGCAGGCACTGTGGTGGCTGCTCTGCAGCTCCAAGGGGGTCCCACCTGTGCCTCTCCCCACATCAGCTGCAGGACAGAGTCAGATGTTGTGGGCTGATGGAAAAACTCCTCTAGGACCTGGCCCTACCCTGTCTTGAGCACTCCCCAAGAGATGATGGCTATTTTTCCAAGGGATGATGGATATTGTTCCCAGGAGATGATGTATATTTTTCCCGGGAGATGATGGATATTGTCCCCTGTCTGCCTGAGGAAGCATTTAGCAATTCCCACGATGGGACCTGAAGTGCTTTGACGCTGCCGATTCCCAACCCGTTTGGCTGCCATCCGAGCTGGCAGCAGCAGACCAGCAGAAGGCAGAGCCTCAGTGGGTGCTCCAGCTCCCCGCCGAGGGCAGGGATGGGGATGTGGACGGTGCTGGGGAGGGTCTCCTGGCCCCGGTACCCACACGCACGCGCTCCCTCTTCCCACCCAGTGGAAGGGATACGTGGAGGCTGCAGGACTTCTAACAACTCAATATTCTGCAAAGCTGAAAGTATCATAATTTACACAATGCTTGAAATTTCTCATAGCCAGTACAAATTTAATCATGCAATGATCAGGCTTTTAAGCCTCATATCCCAATAAGTGTTATCTCCTAATTACCTCAAAAAATTTTAATTAGTCCAGAAGCATTATCTAAAAATCCCTTCGCAGGGGAAGCCGTAAGGGACAGACCCGGGGCGATAAGGGCAGTGGGCAATTGCTCAGTGTTGCTGCAGAAGCTCTTCCCGGTGTCGAGCCCTGCCCGAGCGGTGATGGCCCTGCAACGGCCACATTGTCTGTCTGTCCATGCTGCTCTGCAGGAAAGAGGGAAGGAGCACAATAAAATGCAATTCAAGGCTGTGGCCAGAGAGCTTAGCAGCTCACAGGCTGCTCGGTGGCATTCACTCTCTGCAGGATTTGCATCAAGAGCTGAATAAATAACCACAGAGACAGCTGGTTTTGCTGACATCTTTATGATAAGAGAAGCTCCAGATTGTGGTAGGGTTCACTGGAGGCATCACCTGCGCTCTGAGCATCAACAGCGGCAGCGTCACGAGATGGTTTCCATGAGTAAATGATGAGCGCAGTGACAATGATCCCAGCTACCCCTCGTGCCTGGACCCACCTCTGGTGGTCCACGCCAGGCAGGAGGAGGAGGAGGAGGACCCAGCCCAAGTCAGTCTGGAAACTTTCCAGCGCACCTGAGCCTTGATGAGGTCAGCAATGAGTTCACTCCACATCAGTGCCTCGATGCTTATTAGCTGTCTCGTTTTAGACATCTTGATAGGAAAATTTTGGCCCATGGAAACATACTTGGGGGGTGAATCCTGTATGAAAAAGGACACCTACTGATGTCGGCTGGACATTTCCAAAGTGAGCATCTGTCCTTTGCTGCAGTTCACACAGCCTTCCCCTTCCCCTTCCCTAATGTCAGGTCCTGCCAACACGTCCTGCACACCCCCGGAGCGGCGGCACAGCTCTCTGCCCGCCGGGCAGGCACGCGGAGAAGCCGGTGCTGTCTCCCCCATCGCCAGGAACAGGGAGAAAGGAATCACAGAATCACGGAATAGTCAGGGTTGGAAGGGACCTCTGGAGATCATCTAGTCCAACCCTCCCGCCAGAGCAAGGGCACCTACAACAGGTTGCACAGGACAGCGTCCAGGCGGGTTTTGAATGTCTCCAGAGTGGGAGACTCCACAACCTCTCTGGGCAGCCTGTTCCAGTGCTCCACCACCCTCAAAGTAAAGAAGTTCCTCCTCATGTTAAGATGGAACTTCCTATGTTCAAGCTTGTGCCCATTACCCCTCGTCCTATCAATGGGCACCACTGAAAAAAGACTGCTCCCATCCCCCTGGCATCCTCCCTTCAAGTATTTGAAAGCATTAACAAGATCCCCCCCTCAATCTTCTTTTCTCTAGACTAAAGAGACCCAAGTCCCTCAGCCTTTCCTCATATGAAAGATGTTCTAATCCCCTAATCATCTTTGTAGCCCTTTGCTGGACCCTCTCCAGCAGATCCCTGTCCTTCTTGAACTGGGGAGCCCAGAACTGGACGCAGTACTCCAGATGCGGCCTCACCAGGGCAGAGTAGAGGGGGAGGATGACCTCCCTCCACCTGCTGGCCACACTCTTTTTGATGCACCCCAGGATGCCATTGGCCCTCTTGGCCGCCAGGGCACATTGCCGGCTCATGGTCATAAGGAAGGCGGTGCAGACATCAGATAAGCCATAAAAGCACTAGGAGGGACACAAGGAGGGAGCTTCACTCTGAAGTGTGAAGCAACACCAGCGCTGGTAGCTGGTGTTGCAGTGAGAGCATGGAAACTGAGTGTCCTTGAGTGAAGGGCTGGAAACGGTCAAAAATAAAACAGTGTCCCTTAACAGAGGTGAGGGAAGGGAACCAAAGCAGTGATACGTGTGCGTCAGCAGCGTGGCTATCAGGCTAAGAAATGAGATGAGAGCTGCAATGTCTGGCCTTAATTGAGAGCACCAGTGTAATAAGACTCCTAGAAACACGACAAAAGAAAGACGGCCATGAGGACGCCAATACCAAGAAATCTACCGAAAGAGGAAGGAGCCCATGCTGGCAGTGCAGCGCACCTCTACGTCTAGGAGATCTTCAGATTAAATCGAGTTAGCAAATTAAATTCCTCAACAAATAATGAAATACGCATGGGCTGATATTCAAACCTGATGAGTTTAGTGCTAAATCTGCTGTAGCATCTGCCCAGCCCCCGGGGGACGGGGGGCACTGGGCAGACCTCACACGGGGACAAGGCTGTAGGCACTCTCGGTGTCACACAGAGCAGCTCAAAACTGGAAATACAACCTGGATTTGGCCACCAGGAGCTGCCAGAGGGAAGAGCAAACCTAGCAGCAACCATAAGGAGCTGGATTCACCATCTTGGGAGAAGGAAATCCTCACCAGCAGTCTGGAGACTACACAAGGACACGGTGCTGGAAGACTGTGGCCAAGGCAAACCTCCAACTCAGATGGCCAAAGGAAGGACACCGGAGCTGGACTGGCTAAACAGAGGGGTGGGACGGCCAAAAATGCTGCAGGCACCTCCCAGATAAGAGAATAGGTGCAAACTCTGGCGGGTGAATGCAAGACAGGCTGAAAGCCACTTGGACAAGCAGTTAACACAGGGGCTCCAAACCAGCCTTAGCCCCACCGAGAGCAGGGAGCGTGGTAAATAGCTCGCGGGACCAAGGGGTGGTCCTGCCAAAGGGGGCCCTTGGAGCGGATGGTGCCTTTGAAGAGAAGATGGGTGAATTATTTGCATTTATTGCTGATAAAATAGAATCAAAAAATCTTTTAGGTTGGAAAAGACCTCTAAGATCATCAAGTCCAACTGTTAGCCTAGCACTGCCAAGTCCACCACTAAACCATATCCCTAAGTACCACATCTACACTTCACTGCTTCATTGCTTCTCCAGGAGAAACCAGTAGAGTCCCCTGGCAGACCCTCCTTGGGTGGTGGGTTGCCTCCCACCATCACGGAGCACACCCCAGCAGGAACAGCTTCTCCATCCCATCCACCAGCCTGTGCCTGGCACAGAAAGGCTTGTTCCTCTTCTCTCTTCTCTTCAAAAGCTTGTCCACCAGCATCCTGGTGGATTTCACCAACTTTAGGAGGCCACTGGGCAGCACCTTCATCATGGGTCTGTGACACGACCCTCCTGATGAAGGTGAAAGCCCCACGAGCACGGCATCCTGATGTGTGACATGGTCCCAGTCCCAGAATTCGGACTGAAATGTGGGAAAAAAAGCCCCAGGAGAGCACTGCCCGAATTCAGACAGGTCCTCTCTTTCCGTCATGTTCACCACTTACGTCTGAATGAGGGGAAGGCTCACCTGAACCCAGCACACTCGCCGAGTCACATTTCAGTGTTGAATTCCACCCAACGGTGTCCAACTCATTCATAACTCTCCGTCACTTTCGCTCCTGTCATTTTTGCCTGGATATATGTTTCATTGTGTCATCAGCAAAAGAGTTTTGTCACATCTGCTTTCTAATTAATTCTGTCGTGTCATCAGCAATATTTTCTCAGTAAAAGGCAAAAACTGTGTTTAATGGATTTAAACTGCTCAATAACACCATTTTGACCTTTGCTGCTGCTGTTTTTCAAAACTCATATTTAACCTGCTCTTTGAGGAAAGACATTGCAGCAGACACCGGGAGAAACACTCCCATCCTGCCTTGCCACAAACCAATAATTCAATCAAAAACATCTGCAGCGCCTTTCAGGTGGAAGCTGTGCGCTGACAACCTCAGAAGTGTATTTTTCATGGCAAAAATGCATCTATCATTGCATCGCCACAAGAAAGCATACTTTTAATAATTTATTAATTAATTCTTTATATTTTTAAATTCATTTGGTGCATTGTTCCTCCCAGACAAGAGAAAAAAGCAAAACTATCACAGATCAATGATGCAGACGGGAGGCTGAGTCAGTCTGGATGATGAAATGCCCAGCTTGTCACCCCAAAGTCTGCACCGGCTTCTGGAGAGCACCAGATGCTGCCAGCTCTGCCCAGAGACGGTCCCATTCTCAAAGTCACTCTCACGCATTGATGTCAGACCTAATACTGTTATGACTCCTTGTGTTTTAATGCTTCACGCAGAAAATGGTTCCCGTGACTTTTCTCTGTTTCACATCATTAAAGAAAGGGGAGAAAACTTTACCTGGACAGAAGCATCTCTTGAAGTATGGCCATTTCATTGGAGCACTCCCAGTAAAGAAATTGCCTCTGGCGTATATTTGCATTTCTATTATTCAGCCTTCAAGTAAACATTCCCAGATTTACACCAAATAAGAAAGGAACACCTGCATTCAAATTCTTCTGAAGTTGGACATTTCCCCCATTCTCTTGCTGCCGACCTTGCATTCCCTGCCAGGATGACAACATTTCAGCCAGAATTCTGCTTACCAAAAATTATGACTGACGACTCATGCTAATCTGGACTCCAGACTCCACATAAATACCAGGAGGGTGCAGAAGAGGGAGCTCACACATTTGCAAATCAGAAGTAATTGCAGCAAGCCAACAGACTTGTCCTGGCACAATGTGCCCGCCGTATCCGACCGGCTCCGGAGCTCCGTCCCTCCCTGGGAATTGCTCCCCAAACCCTGGGGAGTTCCCACTGGCCCTTGCCAGGATGGGGCCAGGACGGCTCGGAGCAGCTGGGTCCCACCAGCACCTCTGGCTCTGCAGACCTGGCCCTCTTCTAGTCAGCACTAACGCTCATCTGAAATGAACTTCCAAACCACTGGAGACTCTTCCCATGTTGGTTACAGCAACGGCCACCTCTGAAGACCAAAGCAAGCAACAATGGCGCTCCATGCAGGCCGTGGCTTTCGTCCCCATACCACATAGGCACTGGGTTGGGGTTGACACTGGGCACAGCTGAGCATGTCACAGTGGGGACACCGATGGGCACTGGCCAGGAGAGCACCAACACAGCGAGCAGCTCCGTGGCCAACGCTGCCTCTGGGGCAGCAGCCGGAGCTGGGGGATGGGGCAGCCAGGATGGGACCGCAGGGCAGCACCGGTACGGGAGCTTTGCCTGGGACATCCCAGGACAGCAGAGCCAGGACAGCAGCCACACACAACCCCATGCGCATCCCCGTGTGGGCCGGCTGCATCGCTGCCACGCACTGCTCCAGCACAAGCGACACTTTTCCCTCTCCTCTGAGATTCAGGTTTCCAAGTCCGTCTGTGCGATTGTATCACTCTGAGCGCACAGAAACCCTCCCAACATCCTGAAAGGCAGTGAAGGACCAGCAGAGATGGGAAGGACCATGACACGACATAGCAGGAAAGTCACCTCAGCTTGATGGCCACCGTGCACAGCTCAAAGTCTTTGAAATGCCAGCGTCACTAAAATCATTTGGGTCTGACACAGGGAGTGTGAGCACAAGAGAAATAAGCCACTGGCTTGGTTTGGCAAAAGTGCAAGTCCCCAAGATAGATGAGACAGTGTTTCACTGGTGGTTTGTGGCTCTTTATTTCTCTCAATCAAATTTTAGTGCATTTATATTGGTGCAGAGGAGAGGAGAGTCAGCAAAAGCTCTCAGGCTGAAGTTAGTAATTCAGCATTCTGGTAGGGAAGTTCATCTCAGTGCTGCTTCTGACAAACACTGACCTTGAGAACCTTGGATGCAGAACATAATAAGTTGGCCAAATACATCCTGAAGCAGAGGCAATAATGAAACGATGGCTTGCATGGTCATTTCTCTAGCTGTCTGCCCATCATCTGCTCTCACCATGTCCCTCCCCAGCCCCTGCCCGGCCCCTGCCAGACAAACCCCGGAGATTCCAGAGCCCGAAGCCCCCCGTGTTGGCCATGGACCCTCTGCAGGCAGAGACACTGGGAGGGAGAGGACAGTGTGAGGGGACGCCGTGTCGGTGCTGAGCCTCCTGTGATTTATCACAGAGACGGAGACAGCCGATCCCGGTGGGATTTTTTTGGCCGTAGGAGCCAGGGGGGTGCACACGTGAAGACGAAGGTGTGCAACATCTTTAAGATGAAGCTGGGAAAGTTGCTAAAGGTGCTCTGTGAGACAGCGACAGTGGGGCCTCGTGTCACCAGCTGCAATCACAGCAATCTGCTCTGTCCTCCAATGTTATTAAATCACACCCGCTGCCAAAGGAAATGTCTTTCATTACTCTGCAGTCTATTACCCTGATTTGTTGCTTTGATTTTTTTTTTCTTTTACCCTTCAGTTGTGGTTTATATTTCTGTTCTGGTACATGCTCTGTTTTTAAAGCCTGATAAAATATCAGTATATGCATGAGCCCAGTATGTTAACTGACCCTTCAGATGATAAAACACCTCCCTCATTAGGCATGGGCCCCCTACACAGGAGAGATATGGACCTGGTGGAGCGGGGCCAGAGGAGGCCCCAGAGATGCTGCGAGGGCTGGAGCCCCTCTGCTGGGAGGACAGGCTGGGAGAGTTGGGGGGGGGTTCAGCCTGGAGAAGAGAAGGCTCCGGGTAGACCTCAGAGCCCCTTCCAGTGCCTAAAGGGGCTCCAGGAGAGCTGGGGAGGGACTCTGGATCAGGGAGGGGAGCCATGGGACGAGGGGGAACGGTTTGACACTGACAGAGGGAAGATTGAGATGAGATCTGAGGAAGGAATTGTTGCCTGTGTGGGTGGTGAGGCAGTGTCCCAGGTTGCCCCAAGAAGCTGTGGCTGCCCCATCCCTGGAGGTGTTCAAGGCCAGGTTGGATGGGGCTTGGAGCAGCCTGGGCTGTTGGGAGATGTCCCTGCCCAGGGCAGGGGGTGGCACTGGGTGGTCTTCAAGGTCCCTTCCCACCCAAACCCTTCTCTGATTCCATGATCATACCTCATTTTAAAAAATTAAATATATATATATATCCACCTTGATATTATGATCACCAAGCAGCCCCACACAGCAGCACGACAAGCTGCCGTTCTCCTGTGTTTCGCATTGAGCCACCCACATTTGAGCAGCAACCAACAAACATCTCCGCTGTGTCAGGGTTGCTGGGCGGTGCCCCAGAACGCCGAAGGGCCATGGGATCCCCATGTCCCTGCAGACAAGCGCAGGCACGTCCAGAGCAGACGGGGAAACGGCAGCCCCAAGCAAGCCACAGAGAAGGCATCGGGGTCTGCAAATTCCAGCGGTTTGTTTTTTATTCAAAATAAACCTGCAAAGCAACGCTGGGACTGTACTCGGCATGCTGGGATTTGCCTCTCTAGATAAGGTCGTGCTTCCTTGCCCATCTGTGGGAAAAGCGATGAAAACAGGAGGTTCTCCGCCCCGGCACACACATGTGCGCCTTCAGGAGACATCTCCCAGGGTCAGTCCTCCACCCCAAAGCCGGGCGGCCTGTCACACCTGTAGGTGCCCATGCGTCTGGAAACTGTGCTTGGACATGGAGGTGTCATGGTCAGTCTGAAGGCTGCAAGTTAACTTTCCACGGCATGAGGGCTGCGTGCGGCAGTGAGGCAGCAAGGAGATTTCTCAGTCAGCGGAAGAAAGTGCAGCGTGGGATAATTGAGCTTCTTGATGGGAGAATCCATTCTAAAATTCGTCTGAAAAGCACTGGCTTTGAGAAAGGTGGATGCAGAGATAAGGTTGATCAAGCGCACCCTGAAACTGAAGTAATTAATGAAATTGCCACTAATATGTATCTGGGGTGGCACAAGCACCATTTATTCTGTGGTGCACAGTGTCTGGGCTGAGGGACCCATCCAGTGCTGTACAACCGCCACTGGCTCTCCCGGCGGCACTGCCCGTGCCAGGCAGAGGCGGTGCCATCCTGCCACGCTCGGACCACAGCAGCAGTAACGGCTCCGGCCATGAGCACCCCTGGGGTGATGAAGGGCTGCTCCTGCCCTGCTGCCACAGCGCTCAGCACCAGCAGACGCCGTTCTCCATCCCTGCAGCCAGCGGGGGCTTCCTCCCTTCTCAGAAGTGTGGGAAGAGGTAAAAGCACAGACAGCCCCCATCCCACAAGGGGTTTGGTCACTCGGCCTCCGACGCTGTGGTTTCTGTGAACTTTGGGCACAAGGAAAAAAAAACAGGAGCCTTGGCACGGCTCCGAAATGTGGGGTACCCGTCCCTGTTCCCATCCCCTGGGGCAGAGGGGTGGCAGCGCAGCAGGAGGGAGCCCCAGCTCCCCACAGACTGGTTTTTCCCTGAAAAAAAAAAGCTCCAGATCGCAGCATGCCAGGGCACGGCAGCTTGTCGGCTGTCATCGGAAGGGCTTAGGGAAGGGATTAAGAGGGAAGGCTTTTAAACACAAGCTGTTCACCCTGCCGTTGCTGATGGGCAGCCGCTCAGCAGGAACACCACAGGGAGCAGTAGCTCCCAGCAGGGCTCAGAGGTGGGTCAGGCCACCCGACTCCTTAGACACACTTATTAGCCGATAAAAGTTATTATTTGGTTGTTAAAAACAGGCTTGTTGGGATAATTCACAAGACCAGCACATTAGCCTGACAAATCTTCTTAAGAGAAGCACAGGAGTGGAGGAGAAGGACTAATTGCTCTGGGGAATAAAGGTTCTGGTTAATCTCCCAAGGAGAAAATAATTATGGCATTATGGCGTGGGAGGGGACTGAGGCTCCCAAGCAGGCGGTGGAACACTGTTGGCCCTGGGCCTTCGGGCACCAGCTCCACATCCACGCAGTTGGGCACACGTGGGGAGAAAATGCCCACAGACGGGTGGCCCGGCAGAGCAGGGCAGGCAGGACCTCCTGAGAGTCCCCTGGATGTGGCCCTGGATCCACCCGGGAACGGGAATCGCAGCTCCGGGGAACCACCCTGAAACACGGTCCACGACTCCTCTGCCGGGAGGATGGAGACCTGCGGGATAAACATCAAGAACTGAGAAGCAGATGGATAAAGCAAGCCCTGCCACGGTGGCTATCAGGACAGCGCAAAACGAGTTTCGAAACATCTCATTTCATCATCAGGCTTGAACAGACACTGCTCAGGGAGGCCTGAAACGGGTCTGCTGGGAGGAGGATGCTGTCAAACACGAGAAGGGGAACACGGAGGATGATTAGGGGTCCTTTATCAATAATATCTCTAGAAGGTCGCATAAAGCAGTTGGGGCACTACTCGCCTGGGCTGGACAGAGGTAGGTGAAGGTGTTCCCAGGCACAACAGTGGAATCGGTGCTTACCTTCCAGCGGACCACAAAGCAGCATTCAAAGGGCAAATTAGTGCAATTTCAAGCAGTTTGAGGGTAAGTCTGGGCCAATTCAAGACCAGTTTCAGCAAGTAGGCACATGCTCTTTCACAGAAATAATAAATGTGGTTTTTCATAAAGCACTCCTGAGCTCTTCCCTACGGCTATGTCACTGCCAGAGCACCTCCGAGGGAACAGCCTGCAAGGGGTAACCTCTTACATCTTTTATTGAAAGCCACGGAAGCAGCACAAAGCCACCGGGCCAGCCGTTGCTGCTGGCTTGGGCTTTGGGTGACGGCAGTTGAGCCAAGGAGCGACTGCCGTCCTCAGGTGATTCCTGCCCAGCTGCACTCTCTGGGACTGCTATCTTAACTTCTCATTTCTCCTTTGGCTTAATCCCAGCTCTCAGTAAAGCTAGATGGATCCAAGACATGGTCCAGCATCTCATCTTCTAAATCCCCATGCTGAACCCTCACAGCCCCCAACCGCCTGGAGCTGCCCAGATCTACTGATCTCCAGGGCCAAACACCACAGGCTGCTTTCCAGGTGGCATCTCCTTGCTGGTGGAGAAGCGGCTGGGAGGAGGTTAGAGCAGCTGGGGATGCAGTGGGAGAAGATGGAGAGGTGGCTGCAGCGGCTGGGAGGTGCCAGAGCAGCTGGGGAGGCGGCGCTAAGGCAGGAGTGGTGCAAGACCTCCCATGCTCCCACCACTCACCGCAGCCACCTCTCCCGTCCCAGTCACCAAGCCACCTCACAGAGTCATTCCCATGCCCTGGTGCCCATCTACAGCCGGTGCCAGGAGGGTCTGTGTCCCCACTCTGTCCCACCCCCCCACAGCCGCTGGGGCCCTGGCTGGAGGGTGGAGAATGGGGAAAGGACTTTAGGAGTGGCCTGTGGGTCGGCTCCTTGGCAGAGCGCTCTGAAGGAGGCACTCAGGATGAGATCTCGGTCCTTGGCAGGGCAGGAAAAAGGTTTGGCAATTGCAAAATAATCTTTGCTGAGGAGAACTGCAAAGTTCACAGACACACAGAATGGCTGAGGCTGGTGGGGACCTCTGGGATCCATCTGGCCCGAGCCCAGGACCACCTCCCAACAGTGTCCGAATAGCCCCAAGGATGGAGACACTGAGGCACCTCTGGGCAACCCGATCTGTCAACCCAGTGGACAACCAAAGCTGACCAAAGCTGTCATCAAAATGTTAAGGTGTCAATATAGTTGTTCATCTTCCAAAGGTCCAGCACTCAGTACTGCACATCCAGACTTGCAGTAGTGCTATGGCGATTTGTGTAGCAGTGGGAGAAATATCTACTGGGGGAAAAAAAATATCAAAAGCTACCACGACGGGTTCCCATGAATAGCGGTATAATCATCGAGAAGTCAGACTACATCCAGCTCCACACCTGTTCAGTCATGACAAATCCCAATGTCTTCTCTGAGGATCTATAGCTCCATCTATTTCATGGCTTACAATTACTTGGTGAGAAAGAGAGAAGCCCTATATTTTAGGGCTCTCCAAGCAGAACATAATCCTGTGTATAACTATGAGACAGAAGCCAAGTTATGTATTGGAAAGAGTCTGAATGTCTGAGCTGTCTTTACAACAGATGAAGTTAATTTCCCTCACATTTATATTCGGTGCTCATCCATGGCACTCTCTCCTCTGAGCTCCCCCTGACTTCAGACATCGAGTCTGCCTGGGGCCTCCCTGCAGACACACGTTAAGGAAGAACAATAAATGTGCAATACGGTGTTTCTGTAGCATTTGGTACCTGGGTACAAGGTAAATGCAAACAAATTTTGAGCAAAGCTGCATTTATGAATTTGCAGTTGGATTATTGAGTTGTTGACATAAACACCAGCAGAGCTTCTTTTTTAAGATCTTCATGAAATTTCCGGGGAGATGCAATTTCTTCCTCTAAAGATCTCCAGACAGTACCTAATTTCCTAAACCTTCCAGGTAAGTGTCTCTTTGCCTGCATGTGTTCATGTTGACATGAGCCGCCCGGCAGACAGATCATGACCATGGAGCTGCAGCACCTCGGGCAACGTTCTGCAGCTCCCTTTGCTGGTGAAGAGCCATGGCCAGTTTGCCCAAAGCACATCAACAGGAGACCGAATGGATTTTGCTTTGGGGACACGCTGAAATGAGGGCTCACTAAGCAGACAAACTGAAAGTGAGTCACAGCTGGTGGACTGTGAGAACAGCTGGTGGGCGTCAAGTGCTGGGATGCAAAGGGCTGAGAGCAGACCACAGCTCAGCTCCTGGTTCTGCATGATGACTCCGTCCAGAGGAGACCTGCACCGTGCAGCAGTGTTTAAAGCGAGATCAGAGACCTCCGGGCTCCCCCCAGTCCTGCCCCGTGCACCAGGTGATATCTGTGAGATGCAGTTCCCAGCCATGTCCCAGGACCACCCCAGGGTCCCAGGACCACCCCCATCACCCTCCGAAGGTCCAGCTCCCTGGGCTCGGCTCAGATGAGGCTTCCAGGCTTGGCACCAGTCCCTGAGCAACCCCCCTCCTAACCCACACCTGAAAGCCTGTGAGAGCACAGCCACACACTTTCCATGTTCTCTGCAGTCGGTGCTCCTCTGCTCCCAAACCCCACCAGTGCTGACGGATGGTGCACTTTGTGGAACTGGAAAGAGGGGCAGATCTTCATCAATGACGGGGACAGTCGGATCGAGGGCACCCTCAGAAAGTTTGCAGATGACACTAAGCTGAGTGGTGCGGTGACACACCTGATAGGATGCCATCCAGAGGGACCTGGACAGGCTGGAGAAGTGGATCCATGTGAACCTCATGGGGCTCAACAAGGCCAAATGCGGGGTCCTAAACCTGGGTCGGGGCAACCCCCGGTATCAGCACAGGCTGGGGATGAACAGGATGAACACAGGGAGAGTTGGGGGTGTTCAGCCCGGAGAAGAGACGGCTCCAGGGAGACCTCAGAGCCCCTTCCAGTGCCTAAAGGGGCTCCAGGAGAGCTGGGGAGGGACTCTGGATCGCAGAGGGGAGCCATGGGATGAGGGGAAATGGTTTGACAGTGAAAGAAGGGAGATTGAGATGAGATCTGAGGAAGAAATTGTTGCCTGTGCGGGTGGTGAGGCAGTGTCCCAGGTTGCCCCAAGAAGCTGTGGCTGCCCCATCCCTGGAGGTGTTCAAGGCCAGGTTGGACGGGGCTGGGAGCAACCTGGGCTGTTGGGAGGTGCCCCTGCCCAGGGCAGGGGGTTTGGAACTAGGTGATCTTCAAGGTCGCTTCCAACCTAAACCATTCTATGGTTCTATGATTCTACAATTGAGGGCTGAGGCTGGTATTTCTTCCAGTATAGGCGACAAGCACTGAGATTTCGAGAGACAGTGGCAGGGAAGCAGCTGGCAAGGGCACGTACCAATACGAAGTGCAGTAAACACTTGAGCACGTTCCTGCTTTCCCCACCTCCTGCTCCTCTCGTACTTGCTTCCCCTCACATGGCCTCTAAAATCTGTCCCTTCACACGCAGTGCCCGTGAGCTGCAGCAGCAACAGCGGGAACATAAGTCATGTGCACCGAAACACCAAAGCGTTAAGTATCTCTATGCAAGGCGCTCGTGTTTACCCAACACAACAAGATGTTTTCCCAACCCGCTCTGCCATTAGTGCATGGTGTTTGATTTTAATGACACACTTCCTGATCCTGCCACGTTCATCCCACCCGCCATCCCCAGCCTTGATGCTGCGCGATCCTTTTTGTTGTCAGGATACAGCTGGCTCTCCACAAACCCATCTTCGCCGTGGAGGGTCTTGTCCTCGCTGCTCCGCGTCGTCTGCTCCAGCAGCAGCAAGATGAGCTTCGGTGCCTGCCTGCTCCAGAGGTTTTCCGTTCAGGGACACGGAACTGGTCATCGCCCAGTGATGCTCTGAGACACAAAGCCACCTTGCAGCAGCAGCCAGGACTGGGAGGGTCATGCCTGTCACAGCAGCATTGCTGATAGACTAATTGACGTTGATTGACACCCCGATCATCTTTGCCGGAGAGAAAGGCTCTCCTGTGAAAGTTCCACCTGGATGCTTTCCTGCAAAGCCATGGGAAGCCGATGGAAAGCCCTTCCTGGAGGAGAGCCCAGAGCCATCACCAAGCGTGGAGGCTGTAAGGACTGTTCCACACGTGTCCTTAAGAGACCTCTCTGACATAAAGTCTGCAGCCTCAGCTGGACTACCGCTTTGTATAAATAATATATAAACATGTTTTGCTCATTGCTCAGTTGCTGTTGCCCTACTTAACTGTGTCTTTGTGCCCGGGCTGCAAATCATCTGAGGAATGCATTGTGCCTTCTCTCTGCAGGACTCCACTGCACTGTGGAGAGACTGCCGCTGCAAATTAACTCCTAAATCTGCTAGGTTTTGAAATCTCAAGTAGTAATGAGCAGAGGAAGGACTTGGAGTCTGTCCGAGGTCAAGATACCAGACTTCAGGCAAGTAGAAAGTTGCCCAGAATGGGAAAATCGATGGTTTGCAATATGGCTGCAAGAACTCTGTCCATCCAGGGCTGTACGTGAGCTGCGGGCCTTTGGAGATGGGCTGGCGCCCACTGGCTTTGAGCCTTTACTTATACCTCAGGCTTGGACTGTTCAAACAAGCCTCAAAATTTAAGCTGTGTTCACACAATTACCATTAACTTGACGAGGTCCTGAGTCCTTAAGGACAGTCTGTAAGTGCCTGGCTAACCCCGTCAGGCAGTGCCACGAGAGCCACAGGGACAGTCACACATTTACAGTGGGAAAAAAGAGCGCACCGTGTTTCAGCAGAAAAGGGATAGGACACAGGACCTGACGTACAGGACAATGAGTGATGGTGCAGAAGATTCCCCAGCTGGTTTGGAGGTCCTTACTGGTTCCCCTGTGAGAGCTGGTGTGAGGGGCAAACTGGGATTCCCCCAGTGTCCCGGCTGGAGGACAGCCAGGACACCCAGTTAGGGGTCTAATCAAAAGCCAGCAGTGGACTCAAAGAGGCATTTCTCAACACTTTGCCAGCCACAGGCAATTCCACCACCCGGGGCATAGGAGGATCACCCTGTATGGGTGGGAAAAGGGGCATGTTGTGGGGGCAAGAGCCAGGACACAGGACAGGGCAAAGCAATGCCCTGGACCAGGTCTTCAGTACAGAGAATGTCTGCGCTGTGGGCTAGTGGGAGCATTGCCCTGAGAGATGCACTTTCAAAACACGGTAACCTGCTGCCCTAAAAGTGGGTCCCTCTGCTGTCGCCCCCCTTGGGAGAACCGCATCACTAGGAACAATGAATTGGTTAATTATTTTCAGTATGACAGCCAACACTCCAGACACCAGCTGCAATTCAGCCGCCCTCTGCCTTTTACCAGGACAACGATACACCACCGTGAGGGAGAAGTATTCCCAAGACGGCACCAGACGGGGTTTGCATCCCCTTCCCACCCACCCCTGCTGCAGGACTCCATTAGAAGCGTCCGCTCTCCCTGGAAGAAAAAGATCAAGCCCAAAACAGAAGCCCTCTGCACTGCTAGGAGCCTTTTCATTCTGTCTGGCAGCACTGAGTCACCGCAGGTTTTGGTTCCTGGTCCGGAGGGGTCCAGGCTGTGGAGCAAGAGTGGCGTTTGGGTATGACGAGAAAAACACTGGACAGATGCGCCCTCCTAAGAGGTTCCCAGGGATGATTCCCCTGACCAAACCCAGGCGGTATCCACTGGATAATAAACCATCACAGGCTGCCCTTCACCCTATCCAACACCCAGCAGACACGAGGTGTAGCCCGATGGCAATTCAGAGATCTACACAGCCTCTTCCACAGCTCCTTCACACCAGACGTCGTAGCTGGAGAACAAAGGCACCACCACGAGTGTGGGCAATTCACCCCCGGCCCTCATTGCGTGCATGCAAGGAGCATGAGGTATCCTGCTCAGTCCTTTTCCAGGTGACAGTGAAATTCCTGCTACTCTCCACTACCTCCTGAGCCATGGGTTAGACGGATGACCGGCCTCTCTGATGGGATGCTTAGACTGGAACAGCCACGGGATAAATTAAGTTGGATACAGGACAGTGGCTCAAGGCGGCTTTCCCTACCCATGTCCTTACTTGGGATGCAAAGTTCCCTAAAGCTCTCCTCAGGACATGGCAGAAGATGGACAGTTCATTTGCCTAAAATGCCACCTCAGTTGTCCTACCTCTGAGAGCAGCTTGCATCCACTCTCCAAAGCTCCTGGGACCCCCAAAAAGCTTCACTGCAGGCACTGGGGCATTGACACCACCACACCCAGACACGGACAGCACCGAACCTCCAGCACCTGTGAGCCAGCACCAGCTGGAACATGTTCACAGTCTTTCTGAATACCCACAGGGACAGTCTCTTTGCCATCCCCATGGCAATGGGCATAGACATCCTGTGCCTTTTTGGGGAGGGGGAGAGGTTTTCTTGGGCTGCTGACTCTGCACTGCCTTAAAAATCATGAAATCACAGAAGGGTTTGGGTTGGAAGCAACATTTACAGACCCTCCCCAGTGCCACCCCCTGCCCTGGGCAGGGACACCACCCACCAGCCCAGGTTGCTCCAAGCCCCCTCCAGCCTGGCCTTGAACACCTCCAGGGATGGGGCAGCCACAGCTTCTCGGGGCAACCTGCGCCAGGGGCTCACCACCCGCACAGGCAACAATTTCTTCCTAATATCTCACAGAATCACACAATCACAGAATGGTCAGGGTTGGAAGGGACCTCTGGAGATCATCCAGTCCAACCCCCTGCCAGAGCAGGGTCACCTACAGCAG
>VZSZ01010601.1:0-32289 GCA_013398815.1 Ibidorhyncha struthersii
CTTCCAACCCTGACTATTCTGTGATTCTCTGATTCTGTGATATTCTTCAAGAGGACAAAGAGGCAACGTGAGATTTACCATGAAGTGTTTATGTTCAAAGTAAATGTATGATCAGACTTACAGCAATTTTAAATCCACAATCTCATAGGCTTAGATTACACTACTTAAACATTCTGAATTGTTGATAGTGAAAATTCTTTTATCAGCAGTGCTACTCAGGGTTTGCAGTGTAAATGAATGTGTGTTCCACACAGAATAAGATAACCTACAAAGTGAAGGTCTTGAGTTTGCAACGACTAAACCAGCTCTAACTTTCCAGAGGAGAATGGATTATACCTTAGTCTCAATGGCGTGGATGTTTTCCTGCTTGCATTAATACTAGATTTTCTCAGATTGCTTTCTCTCTCCACAAAAATCTTTATTCTTATTATCCGTTTGTACCATACATATCAAGAAGGATTCTTGGCCCATGACTTCAAGTCATTTGGCTGCTGCTAGAATACAGTAAATAAAGCAACATCAATTGGCAAATACTCTGAACTAATGATGAGAGGTCAACACACTAGGGGAGATGTCTCCAGTTGTGGATCATTGCTATGATCATTTTTTTAGTTATTTGTCAGGCAGTTTGATTCAAATTACTGTAACCCTAAACAAGAAGGAAGGGCAGGCCACTCATGACAACTACAAATATGTTGTGAGGCTATGTAGGGAGAAAATTAGAAAAGCCAAAGCCCAGCTAGAACTAAATCTGGCTTCTGCTTTTAAGGACAATAAAAAAAAGTTTCTATAAATACATTAACAATAAAAGGAGGACTAAGGATAATCTCCATCCTTTATTAGTTGGGGGTGTGTGTGTGTTTATGTAGTGACCAAGAATGAAGAAAAGGCTGAGGTACTTAATGCCACCTTTGCTTCAGTCTTTAGTAGTGGGACCAGTTATTCCCTGAGTACCCAGCTCCCTGACCTACAAGATGGGAGCAGGGAACAGAATGAAGCCCCCATAATCCAAGGGGAAATGATGAGTGACCTGCTATAGCACAGGTCTATGGGGCTGGATAGGATCCACCCAAGGGTACTGAGGGAGATGGCAGAAGTGCTCACCAAGCTACTTTCTATAATTTATCAGCACTCCTGGCTAACCGGGGAGGTCCCAGTTGACTGGAGGTTAGCAAATGTGATGCCTATCCACAAGAAGGGCCAGAAGGAGGACCCTGAGAACTACAGGCCTGTCAATCTGACCTCAGTGCCTGGGAAGGTTATGGAACAGATCACCCTGAGTGACAATACACGTCACATGCAGGACAACCAGGTGATCAGGCGCAGTCCGCATGGGTTTATGAAAGGCACGTCCTGCTTGGCAAACCTGGTATCCTTCTATGATAAGATGACCCACTCAGTAGATCAGGGAAAGGCTGTGGATGTTGTTTACCTGGACTTTAGTAAAGCCTTATGACACTGTTCCCCACAACATTCTCCAGGAGAAACTGGCTGCTTGTGGCTTGGATGGGCATAATCTTCACTGGGTAAAAAACCTGGCTGTACTGGGGCCTGTCATCTTTAATATCTTTATCAGCGACTTGGATGAGGTGATCAAGCGCACCCTCAATAAGTTTTTAGACCACACTAAGTTAGGTGGGAGAGTTGATCTCCTTGAGGGAAGAAAGGCTCTACAGAGGGATCTGGATGGGCTGGATCAATGGGCTGAAGCCAATGATATGATGTTCAACAAGGCCAAGTGCCAGGTCCTGCACTTGCGTCACAACAACCCCATGCAGCGCTACAGGCTTGGGGAAGAGGGGCTGGAAAGCCGCCTGGCAGAAAAGAACTTGGAAGTGTTGGCTGACAGCCAGATGAATATGAGCCAGCAGTGTGCCCAGGGGGCCAAGAAGGCCAAATAGCATCCTGGCCTGTATCAAGAATAGGGTAGTAAGCAGGACTGGGGAAGTGATTGTCCCACTGTACTTGGCACTGATGAGGCCCCACCTCAGATACTGTGTTCAGTTGTGGGCCCATCACTACAAGAAATATGTGGAGGTGCTGGAGCACGTCCAGAGAAGGCCAACGAAGCTGGTGAAGGGTCTAGAGCACAGGTCTTATGAGGAGTGGCTGAGGGAACTAGGGTTTTTTTAGCCTGGAGAAGAGGAGGCTGAGGGGAGACCTTATCGCTCTCTACAACTACCTGAAAGGACATTGTAGCGAGGTGCGTATCAGTCTCTTCTCCCACGTAACAAGTAATAGGACAAGAAGAAAGAGACTTTTGCACCAGGGAAAGTTTAGGATGGGTATTAGGAAAAAATTCTCCACTGAAAATGTTGTCAAGCATTGGAACAGGCTGCCTAGGGAAGTGGTTGAATTGTCATCCCTGAAGGAGATGTGGCACTTAGGGACATGGTTTATGAGTTGTTTTGGCAGTGTTAGGTTAATGGTTGGACTCAGTGATCTTAAAGTTCCTTTTGACCTAGCCAACTCTATTATTCTATGGTTTATTCAGACAAAATCCTTTAAAGCAATTTTTTCTTTTATGTGTTTTAGCTCCCATGTTGTTAGAAGAAATCATATCTGGTCACTCACTCAAAAGATGCATGCAACCAATACAAATTTTAACCTAATAAGTACTTTAATGCCTCTTTTCCTCCAAGCTATTAAGCAAAATAAATTCAACTAAAACCTTCAAACAAAACAAAAGAAAACATCTAATCTGACAAAAAAAAATCCAAGTACTACTACAATCAAAACATTTTATCAAAATAGCGTAGGAAATCATGTCATGGAGTGGGGCATGTTTCTTTTGCCTGGACTAGTAGGCAGTTAATGAGATAATACATATTTTTTTTCACCTAGTCAGGAAAACAGTCATAGGTGCCTACAGAAGAAAAAAAAAACACAAACATTTAAGAAACTGATCACATGAAGTAGATACACATTATGTCCATCCTCACCTATTTCTAATCGTGTCTCAAAACACATAATTTCTAGCTAACTTATCAAGCCTATTCTAGAACCGCTAATGAAAAAACACACGCAAGAATACTCTACAATAGATCGATATAAACCTATTACAAAAAAAAAAAAAAAATCTCAAGAAACCACAGCACTTCACATCATCACATGTTCACAATTGTATAAATAATTTACACTCTGTTAATTTGCCTCAGTGGTAGTGAGTGTCCTTTTGCAGTTATTTCTGTGAGAACTCTTTCATTTGAGTTTACACAGGAATACCTTTTTTATTTAAAAAGACATAGTAAAAGAATCAGGTACTAGTGTAAAGTGCATCACAGCAGCAAAGTGAAGCCTGCAATGTGTAGTGTGTATGCCAGTAACGAGGAGAATCGAGTCATTCAAGTCACAGTGTTTTGATTTTGTTATGGTAGAAGCTGATAAAGCCCTTCTGACAAATCTTTTAATCTTGAAGTTGTTAATATTTTAGTCAGCTGTTACAGACCATGTATAAAACCTCTTTTCATCTGCCCTATGCTACAATGATCCTCACCAGATTCTTTCAAAAGGAAAGCAACTCTTTCAGTGCCACTCTCATCTCTTTTTCTGGTACACATAAAGGATGCAAGTTTACACCTACAAGTTTCCAACAACAAAGCTGGATTTTCTCTGTGATATTTTAAGCACAAATAACTGTTTCCTCTCCATAGTCAATATGATATCCTTTATCACCAGGAAACCTCTGTTTCACTTCCTTGTTCTAACATGCTTCATGATTTTTATCCACATATCACTATGAAATCTTAAAGTTAAGGGAGGCTTCTCACCTATGCCACAGAATGACTAAACCTGTATGCTAATAAGATAACAAATAGAATTAGAAAATTAAATATGACCAATTAATCCTGGGATTTTAACTCAATTAACTAAGCCTAATTATATTTCTGATATGAGAGCAATTGACTTACAAATATTTATCTTTTATTAGTTTAAAGTTAAAAGTGCTAAGTGCATTATTTTAGCATTCACAGTCTAAAGATTGGAACTGAAAGCTCAAATAATTGTTTGTAAAATTAATCTTTTTCTCTCTCAATTAATTGTTAAAAAAATGGAGAATATTTGTATCAGTCAAGGAAAGTAAATAATGATGCGGTGTTAATACCATGCTGCTTATGGAAGGAAAAAAAAGTAAAGAGATGCAGTTAGGAAGTGGAAAACTGAACATAATTGCTAAGAAAATTCCAGCTAGGAACATCTATGTCTGGAAAAATGTCTCGAGAGAAGCAGTAAAATCAGGTCAATTAAGGTACATAATACTAGAATCTCTAAACAAAGTGCTTGAACATATGCTGCGGGAAACCTTACTGAAAGAAATATGACAAGGATCTGTTTTATGTGTTTCTGAATTGATTCATATCACTGAAATAAATATTGGTACTGTGCTTTATTGCCAAATTCTGTATGGTATTTAGAAAAAGGATCAGCAGCAGTGGCTACATGGTAGATGGCAGAGCTGGGCATGTAACTTGTTTCTCTGTTTAGCACATACAGATAATGTGTAAGTAGTAGGAATAGCTATTGTTTTTTAAACAAGTTTCAACACATATATTTCATAGTCATAGTCAGCTATTTGGATTGAATCAAATTGCAGGTAAAATAGCTTGTCCATTTCTCTCATTCTTTTCTTTTCATTATTTAAAATATTGCTAGAACATTAGGCTCAGCTCTGATGATTCTTTCTCACCAAAGAGCTGCTTCTGTTCCAGGAATCTGGGAACTTTATTAAGGAATTCCTTTCATGTGTTATTCAGTATGCGTCTAGCATGCAACAACTAAGTTTCATGTCATTTAACTTATGCCATCCAAAAGCCAGATTTTCAAGGCTCCATTTCACAGAATCAGAGGATGGCTTGGGTTGGAAGAAATCTTTAAAAGTCATCTAGTCCAACCCCCTGCCAAGGGACATTTTTCTTTAGATCAGGTTCCTTATATCCAATGTATTAAATCTACCCTCTGTCAATACAGGCTTTGATAAAACATCTTTCTCCATTTTACTTATAAGCCCCTTTTATATGTTGAAATGCTGCAATAAGGTCTCCTGGAAACTTCTCCAGGCTGAACAAGCCCAAATCTCTCAGCCTTCCTTTACAGGAGATGTGTTCCAGCCCTCTGATCATTTTCATGGCCCTCTTCTAGGCCCGCTTTAAAAAGTCCATGTCTTTCTTGTGCTGGAGACCCCAGAACTGGATGCAGTACTCCACATGGGGTCTCATGAGAGCAGAGGAGGAGAATCACCCTCCTTCACCTGCTCTCTGCACTTCTTTTTATGCAGCCCAAGATATATCTTGGGCTGCAAGAGCACATAGATGGCTCATGTCCAATTTTTCAAACCACGGCAATCTGTATCCCCAAGTCCTTCTCCACAGTGCTGCTCTCAATCCATTCATTCTCCAGTCTGTATTGATGCTGGGGATTGCCTCCACCCAGGTGCAGGATCTTGCACATGGCCTTGTTGAACTTGATGAGGGTCACACTGGCCCAGTTCTCAAGCCTGTCAAGGTCCCTGTTGGCATCCCTTCCCTCTAGTGTATTGGGAGCACCTCTCAACTTGGTGTCATGTGTAAACTTGCTGAGGTGCACTTAGTCCCCACCATTTATGTCACTGTCACTGATGAAGATTTGAACAATACCAGTCCCAATACGGATCCCTGAGCAAAACTACTTGTTACTGATTTCCATTTGGACATTGAGTCATTAACTGTTGGATGCAGCCATCCAGCCAATTCACTATCTGTCTAATAGTCCTTCCATCAAATTCATATCTCTCAAATTTAGAGAAAAGGATTTAGTTCTAACTCCCCTGCCATGGGCAGGGACACCTTCCACTAGACCAGGATCCTCAAAGCCCCATCCAACCTGGCCTTGAACACTCCTGGCCTTGAACACTTCCAGGGATGGGGCATCCTCAACTTCTCTGGGCAACCTGTTCCAGTGTCTCACCACACTAACAGTAAAGCATTTCTTCCTGATATCTAATCTAAATCTACCCTTTTTCAGTTTAAAACTGTTACCCCTCATCCTGATAAAGAATCTCTCCCCATCTTTCCTATATGACCCCCTTTAAGTACCGTAAAGCTCCTATAAGGTCTCCTCGTAGTCTTCTCTTCTCCAGGCTGAACAACCCCAACTCTCTCAGCCTGTCCTCATAGGAGGGGTGCTCCAGTCCTCTGATCATCTTCACAGCCCTCCTCTGGACCCACTCCAGCAGGTCCATGTCCTTCTTATGTTGGAGGCCTTAGAAATGGACACTGTACTCCAGATGAGGCCTCAACAAAGTGGAGTATGGGGGCAGAATCATCTCCCTCGACCTGCTGGCCATGCTTCTTTTGGTGCAGCCCAGGATGAGGTTGGCCTTCTGGGCTGTGAGTGCACATTGACAGCTCATGTTGAGCTTCTCGTCAGCCAACATCCCTAAGTCTTTCTTGGAAGGGCTTTTCTCAATCCATTCTATGCCCAGCCTGTATTTCTCCCACCCACGTGCAGGACCTTGCGCTTGGCCTGTTGAACTTCATGAGGCTTTGTCATTTGAGACTTGGGTGGTGTGGCTATAGCACTTGCCCATGAAGACTGAGGCAAAAAAGTCATTAAGTACCTCAGCCTTCTCCAGGTCCTAGGTTACCACGTCTCCCATTTCTTTCTGGAGAGGGCCCACATTTTCCCTAGTCTTCCTTTTGTCACCAGCTTTATAGGAGCTTTTCTTGTTGCCCTTGACATTTCTGGCCAATTTAACTCTTACCTGGGCTTTAGCTTTCCTAACCTGATCCCTGGCTGCTCAAACGATTTCTTTGTATTTCTCCCAGGCTACCTGTCCTTGCTTCCACCCTCTGTAGGCTTCCTTTTGCTGCCTGAGTTTCTCCTTGTTCATCCATGGTGTTTTTGCCTGACTGCTTCTTTGTTGGGATGCATTGCTCCTTGAGCCTTGAATATTAACCAGCCTTCTTAGGCCCTTCTTCCCTCCAGAGTTTTATCTCATGGTACTCTACCAAGCAGATCCCTGAGGAGGCCAAAGTCTGCTCTCCTGAAGTACTGGGTGGCAAGCTTATTGTGTGCCCTCCTCACTACCCTAAGGATCTTGAACTCCAGCATTCCATGGTCACTGCAGCAAAGGCTGCCCTTGAGCTTGACATTCCCCACCAACCTCTCTTTGTTGCTGAGAACAAGGTCCAACATGGCACCTCTCCTCCTTGGCTCCTCTGTCACTTGGAGAATGAGGTTATTATCAACGCTTTCCAGGAACCTCCTCGATTGCTTGTGCCCTGCTGTGCTGTCCCTCTAACAGATAGCAGGGTGGTTGAAGTTCCCTGTGAGGACCAGGGCTTGTGAATGTGATGCCACTCCTATCTGTCTATAAAGGGCTTTATCCACCTTGTCTTCCTGGTCAGGTGGCCTGTAGCAGACCCGCCACTGTAACATCACCCATTCCTGCTCTCCCTTTAATCTTGACCCATAAGTTTTTGGTTGGCTCCTCCTCCCCCCCCAGGCAGAGCTCCATGCACTCCAGTTGGTCCTTGACATAGAGGGCGATGCCTCTTCCTCGTCTCCCCTGCCTGTCTTTTCTGAAGAGCCTACATCCTTCTATTACAACATTCCAGTCATAGCAGCCATCCCACCATGTCTCCGTGATGACGATTAGATAATAGCCTTGCATGTGCACATCTCAAACTCCTTTTGTTTGTTCCCCATGCTATGTGCATTTGCATAGAGTCCTTTAAGTTGGGCCCCTGATGAAGCTAACTTACTGGCTGGAGTGGCTGCTATTCCTTTGTGCTACATTCCAGGTGCTCTCTTGACCCTTCTCCATGTTCTGGGATCTATTACTGTTATTGGCATCAAAGTGGTAGGAGTGGGATGGATTGAGGTTCCCCTCCCCTGGCAGCTTTAGTTTAAAGCCCTTTTCACCAGCTTGGCAAGCCTATGACTGAAGATGCTTTTCCCGTTCTCTGACAAGTAGGCACCATCAGCCCCCAGCAGACCTGATTTCTCAAAGAGAGTCTCGTGGTCTGTCGCTGTGGCACCAGCCCTTTGGCCATTTGTTGACTTGCCAGCTTTGAATGGTCCTTTCAAACCCCTTCCCTTTGACTGGGAGGCTTGATGAACAAACTGCCTGCACTCCAGAGTCTTTTACCACCACTCCCGGGGTTCTGTAATCCTTCTTGATACTGCTCAGCTGCTCAGACTGTTCCTGGTGGTATCACTGATGCTCACATGAAACAAGAGCAGCAGATAATAGTCAGTGGACTATACGAGGCTTGGTAATGTCTTGGTGACATCCCTGATATGAGCCCCTGGTAAGCAGCCCATGTCCCTAGAAAGTGCGTCAGACTGGCAAATGGCTGCCTCCATACCTTTCAGAAGAGAGACAGCTACTACAATAACCTGTTGCTTTTTCTTACTTTCACTGGTTATTACACGGGGAGTGATCAGCTGTCTTAGCTCCAGCGTCTGTCCTGGTGTGACTGGTCTCACCTCTTCAGTATGCAGAGTAGTGAAATGGTTCTGCAAGGGCACTTCAGCCTCTGGGGGAAGCCTCTTCTTCCTTCTGGTCCTTGCTGTTGCAAGCTTTCATTCTTCTGCATTAAGAAGATACGGAAAGAGCAATTGTCAGTGAAAACTGAGATAAAAAAAAAAAATATCTGAGTACTTCAGCCTTCTCCGTGTCCGTTGTCATCATATTCCCTGTCTCATTTTTCGGGGGGTTACAAATTCTTTTGTCTTCCTTTTCTGACTAAGACCTGCAGAAGCTTATATTATTCTTCACATTCCTAGGAATGTGGAAAAGATAGGCTTCTCCATAGGATGACCTATTTTTCCTGGTTTACACAATTATTTTGTCATAAACTACTGAAGAAAAATTTCTGGTGAGCTTAGATTTGACTCCTGGTTTAGACCCTCAAACTAAGAGCTGTTTTTTCTTTCTGCCTGTCAAGGTCCCTGAGTGACAGCACAACCATCTAGTGTATCAAACACTTCTATTTATATTGTCTGCAAACTTGTAGAGGGTGCTCTCTTTCCTATTGTTCAGATCATTAGCAAGCATGTTAAACAATATTGGCCCCAGCGTTGACGCCTGAGGTACACTGGTAGAGACTGGCCTCCAGCTGGACTTTGTAATGCTGATCACAACCTTCTGAAGCCTGAGAGTTCACCCAGTTTTCTGTCCACCTCTCTGTCTCCTTACCTGGCCATTGCTTCATCAGCTTGTCTATAAGGATGTTATGGGAGACAGCAGCAGAAAAAACATCCACTGTTCTCCCCTCATCCACCAAGCCAGTCATCTCACAGTAAGCTCTCTGCTTGGTTAAGCACAATTTCACCTTTGTAAATTCTGATCACTTTCTTGTGTTTAATGTGTTTGGAAATGGTTTCTAGGAAGAAACTCCACCACCTTCCTCGACATCGATGTGAGGCTGATCAACTTGTAGTTCCCCAAACCTTCCTTCTTCTTACCCTTCTTGAAGGTAAGAGTGATATTTGGTTCACTCCACCTATGGACAACATGCATAGAACAAGAGTAAGTATGTCAGTCTCTACCTTCTGCAGTCCTCTAACACTATTAAAACAAATAGTGTTTACTCCTGAAACATTTCCAAGTGGTACAGTCTCCTGGCCTTGTAGTCATGATACTAAAAACCCCAATGCAGTGTCCATTACACTGCCTTCACATTACATTTAGAAACATCAAATGAAGAAAAGTCACCAAAGAAAAAGAAATCTTTCAGAATGAGAGAGTTTCACTAAATTCCAGGTGTGGAAAAAACCTTGTGCTCTGCTCTGGATGCTTCTAACAGTATAGCCACAGCTTCGTATTAATTTAAGAAGAACTCTGTCATGGCAACTGAATCAGATGACTGTAAATTAAAGCAGTCCTGAATTTCTCTGATAATTCTTAATAACAAAGCTCAGTTTTTTTTATTTCCAATTAAAATAATATATGCATTAAATTGGATACATGCTGCAAGTTTTGTAAGACATTACCTCTTGAGACAACTTCTTATAAAATTCAGTGTATTTCCTGTCACTTCAAGCCTATAAGACTTTCCTGAAGGTATGGAATGTCCTTATTGAATGTATTTGATGAATAAAGTACTCGATGTGAATTTTTCACCTGTTATACATAAGACTGGGTTACATGATCATAGTAGAACTTTTAATAATAAATTGTATTATATTAATTATTTTAACTAATACTTAAGGAAATTGCCCCAAAAATGTTGAAGCAACTTTGCTGGACTCTTGGAAATATATAACAGTGCTTATTTACAGTTATTTAAATTCTCCAGCTGTTGTAAACATAAGTTTGCCAGAAAGTTATTTGTTCCCGTCCATGGTCCAGGGCAACAGCTGTCCCTTTCTTCCACCAAAGCTTTCCAGTTATTCCTGGTAAATTTTTTCTCCTTCGAAGTTTCATGATCATCTAACAATCTTCAATAGTTACTTCCCAAAATGAATCAGTTATTGCAGAATTTAGGTGTCAATTTTAGACTAAAATAATGTGGGTCAGATTTCCCCAGTTAACCTTTTAATAGCTCAGTTCCAAACCTGATTTTTGTAATGATATTGTAAATTATAGGGATGGAGGAGAAGGCATAATTCCAAGCTGTTTTCCCTAACTCTAGTTTTCAGTAATAGCCTTGCTTAAAAGTTCCTGCTCTCTGACCAACTAATAAATGCCTGAATAAGGGAATCTTTTCCTTTAGAAAGTAACAGCAAGTGTCTGTCAGCCTTTTTGTCCTGTTCAGAGATGTCATTAGTCTTAACTCAATTATTATTAGGTCTAAAAAATGTAATTGCTAGACCTGTCATTAAGAACAACAACAATAACAACAACAATAATAACCACCACCACAACAACAACAATGACATATATGTTTACTAGCATGATAGTGTGAAAGTAATTTGAGAGTAGTACTTGGTTCAATAGAAGTTGTATAGAGACTAATAAACACCTTTGGCCTCAAAATTTATTGTTCTAGAATATGGTTATTGTCTCGTAAACAAGAAACACCCTCAAATTATGATAATAAACCCTGTCACTTACCATGAGTAGAATGCTAAAACCTCTAGACTAGTTCAAAGTAAAATGAAGCATAAATTTGTTCCTTTTGTGGTTTGGCTTGTGCTTTTTGTATTTCTAAAGAGAAAAATCTGTGCACCAACCACCAATTTATTGGAGCATTGCTAATTTGCATATCTAATTTCAAGCTGCACTAATTGCCTTTGAAAATGCCAAGCTTGTTTATTAGTCATTTCTTATTTTCCTGAAGGAAGAGTCTATTTACACAGAAGCATTCTCCATAACTGAAAAATCATTATCCTGGGACCTAAGGAAAAAAAAGAAACCCAACATTTAAAATGTATCATGGCAAGGTACAGCTCTTTTGTCTTATATAATGAAATTTTACAATTAAGTTAGCAGATACCTCCAGGCATTTTGAACTGGGGTGTTATTTCTATTAAGTTTTTCATCTCCTTTAAGTATAATAACTTTGAATATTTGGATCGGTTTGGAAGCTGTAAATAAATATTTTGCTTTCTACTTTTTTTTACATATATGTGTCGCATTTAGTGTTATGGCTCCAGACAAAAAGTGTTATGAAGTTTAATTCATGTGTACCTATTTATTTTGAAAAGAAATAGTATGAACACTAAGGTGTCAGTCATGAAAAGAATTTCCATAACTACCCTCTGTGGTTAAACAGAATTGCTTTGGTTATTTACCTCCTAAAATGCCCAACCATAATAAAATTAGTTTCACTATTCCTACAAGAGAAATAATTTAATGTTTAGTGTTTAATTTTATCTGTGATAAGATACAAATTGCTAAATTTAATACTGCTGTTACCATACTGGAGTCTAATAGGTAAATAGAAACCACTGTGAAAACAGGGAAGTAAAATATTTAATAGACAACATTATTCTTTCTAATAAAATTTGAATAAGTGCAATAATAATAATTTAGGGGAATCTACAGAGCTTAATCCTATACCATACTTTTCCATGGAAAATTTGAAAATTCACTTTCTAATTGTTATAAAATCATTAAAAAATATATATAATTCTGTCCAGGTATTTAAAACTAAACAACAGGAAGTAAAATGAGGACAGTTTTTGTAGAGGGTTTGATGTTTAGCTTTATAGAAAATTCAGAGCAGATACAGAATCCCATCCTTGTTCATCAGTATTAACTATCTGGTGCATGATAAGTTAACAAAGAGTATATTTTACAAATGGTGGTGCTAACAACTGGTTTTAGGTGGGGTTTTTTGCTCCTTATGCTTAAACCAGGATATTCACTCTTTTACCTTTTCCCATTCACATTCTTAGAAGAAAAACAAAGAGAAAGGAAGGAAGGAAAGGAAGGAAGAAAAGGAAGGAAGGAAAGGAAGGAAGGAAAGGAAAGGAAGTAAAGGAAGGAGAAAAGTAAACAGGTGAATTCAAGACCAATACTTTCTTTTATAACATGAAGGTTACACAATTAAGAACTCAAATTCAAAAAACAACGAAAGTTAGGTTTCAGCTACACAACTGATAGTTGAAGTAAGAAGTACAAAAAAAGTATTGCAGATGCACCTGTTATCAAAAGAAAAATATACAAATGTCCTGATTTAAGAATGCAAGCAACCTTAGTATTTAATTTAAAGTTATTTTTTGTTTATACATAAGAAATATAAGGGGTAGCATTAAAATTTCATTATTCATCAATCTATGGTGATTGCAATATCAAAGTCAATCTCTTGCTTTGTGATACCAAGGTCACAAGAATTCATGTAGATATGTTATGCGAGTTAATGAGAGGTAATCTTTTAATATTATCTAGTTTATTTGTCTTTGTGTAAAACCATAAAAACAAATGATAGAAAAGGTACAAAATGTACCCTGGAGATGACCAATGCATATTGTCATTTAGCAAACTCTTACTACAATCATAGTTTATCTGTAATAATAGACATGACATTTTAATGTAAATAATTTCTGGGTTTGCTCTAATGTAATTTTAATAACTTTACAGTAATAATGAACTATAAGGAGGAGAATAAATAAATTTGGGGAAAAAAAACCAGCCAAACAAACATGTAAAATTAAGATATAACTGAGTACCTGTCTGGAAGTGAGTCAGTGCTGTAGCGTGGGAAGTGTTTGTAGTGAATATGGCTATACAAATACCAGAGCCAACTGAATGTAGTTATATGCTGTTATCAGAAGCTCAGCTATGATTTTTTGTTTTTCCCAAAAGTTGAGCGATAAACTTCAGGACAGCAAAGTTTTATCTAACCTGCTATTACATCACAGCCATTGAAGGTAGTGTACAGGTGTAATATCTACTTTTGATGGGTTTAGGTTTATAGCAGTATAGACAAATTAAATGTTTCTGGAATTACCATATTGCCCAGACGTATTTAATCATGATGGCCATGATAATCATGATAATGCATCATGACACATCATATTTGTTATAAGAATCTTCCTGAACTTTATTGATAAGAAAGTTTTCCATTTTGCCATAAAGTCCACCACCTTTGGTGCTTTCAAAGAAAAATACCTTTTATGTACAATTTTTTTTATCTTTTTTTTTTCCCAATGTCGTGGAAATACCTTTGGTTCAGTAGTAATAAGTAAGTTGTAAGGTCTTTTCACTCTTTCAACATATAATGTTTAAAGTTATTCTTCACATTTTACTTTTACTTTATTCATTTACATATGAACCAGTTAAGAGATATTCAAGTTACTTTAAATTTATGAAGAAATACACTGCTTCTAATTAAAGTGTAATTTTATTTGGAAATGTGGCATTTATTATTAAGAGTCGACAAGTTACAAACTTTTAAAATAAATATTTACCAGTATCCTTAAGCTCTGGAAATTGTTTTTTGCTGGTAGAAAGTTTTCCCCCTGCACTTAGTAGTCGGCTTGGAATATTTTCTCTTTTCATAGAATGTTAGAATTATTTAGGTTGTAAAAGAACTTTAAGATCACCAACTCAACCATAAACCTGACACTACCAAGTCCACCCCTAAACCATATCCATAAGCACCACATCTACATGTCTTTTAAATATCTCCAGGGATGGTGACTCAACCACTTCCCTGGGCAGCCTTTTCCAGTCTTGACAACCCTTTTGGTGAAGAAATTTTTCCTGATATCCAATCTAAACCTCCCCTGGTGCAACTTGAGGCAATTTCCTCTTGTCCTATTGCTTGTCACTTGGGAGAAGAGACCAACGCCCACCTCGCTACAACCTCCTTTCAGGCAGTTGTAGACAGCAATAAGGTCTCATTTTCAGCAGACTAAACAACCCCAGTTCCCTCAGCTGCTCCTCATAAGACTTGTGCTCTAGACCCTTCACCAGCTTCATTGCCCATCTCTGGACATGCCCCAGCATCTCCATGTGTTTCTTGTAGTGAGGGGCCCAAAACTGAACACAGTTTTCAAGGTGTTCTATTCATTTCAAAGCATCTTTAGCATGCTATTAATTCAGCTAAGCTTTTTTAGCTGATGTTAATTATGCACTAGTGAGGACATTGCTTAATATCTCACTCAAGAAGTCTGTTGCTTTAATGACATGATGCTTTAATATTTTAATCCTTATTGCCTGACTGAATTTAAGAGATTCTAAAAAAAAGGTAGCACTGGTGTTATAAGAAAAATCTGTTTGTGCTGATATGGTATTTCAGACTGTTATGTTTTAGTTATACAACTAATGCTCATAACCAATTTGTAGCAAAACGCTAAGAGAAATGCTATCTTCTTGCTCAAAAGAGCATGTTGAGTAACTTCTAGTTAATTCTGGATCTCTTCAGGAATGCAGCACCTTTTCAACAGTTTTTTTTACAAGCATTAACATGTAGAAAAAGAGAATTTTTGAAGCAAGAAAATGGTACATATGCAAAAAATTCAAGTCAGATAGAGGAAATATAGTATCAAATGTGTTCATATTTTATTTTATTTTTATCTATTTTACTTTATTCTTATTCACCACATTTAACAATATTCAGAAAGGGCTATATTTCAAAAATATTAAATTTATATTCAAATGAATAATAAGTGTCTTCATAGAATAAAATATCTTTAGAGTGCACTGTGAAAGACATGATACAAATTCATCTGGAATCTGCCACAGTGCCACTTATTCCGGTTGCTACCTAGACATGGTTGGCTGTATTGTTTTTGTGCATGAAACTGTACATTTTTAAAAATATTTCATATATTTCAAATTGTTGCATTATTCTGAGAGTGTAAAGGTTGAGGTAATTTCAATATTTACAAAATTCATCTACTGAAATAAATTTCACACGAATACTTATTATTATTCTACTGCCTACTATAATAACTTAATTAAAAGTGTATTAGAAAGGACACAAATTGCTTATCCTGAGTTCCTGGCAAATTATAATGTTAGCATTTGGTGATGGGACACATACACACTAAGAACACTGTACACATAGACAATAAAATAAAACCGATGCATTGATAAAAACAATTAACAGTTAATAAGGCATAAATGTAGTAATTCATATAATTTTACTTTTGTTTATTCCTGCTAAGCATAAATATTTTCATGCTTAATTTAACTTATATTGTTAATGAAACTCAGAGAGATCTATTTGTCATGGTGATGTTGTCAATTTTCTAAAATGCCTTTGCTTACAAATGCGATAATTTGCCTGAATAGGACGGTCTGGTTTTATTATTGCAAGCTAAAAGTAAAGACATGTGCAAACAGATTCACTTAATTAAAGCCACTTCTTTGATTCTTCATACTGTAGGTAGGTATTAAAAACAGTAAGGCATTTATACTATGTTTTTTTGACTAAAATATAACATATCCCTCCAAAAAAAAACCACAAGCCTGTCATGTCAAATTGCCATAATATATCATCTCTGAGACCATATCATGCATACTAAGTGAATCTTATGCATCCGTGTTTCCCCGTGTGTCTGCTCAGATTCTTAGACCAACCTCCTAGAATAATGTTAGAATAACTAATAACGTATCAAAATAACTAAGATTCTCGAGTGTCTCAATCTGTATGAATCCTTCTTGAGACAACTTAACAAGGGGTTAATATTGTGAGAAGGACTGCTCTGTACTTTCTTTATCAATCTTGAGCATCTTGGCCTTCATTTATTTGTCCCTGATCACTGTTTTCTTGGATAACCTGCTTCAAAACTTCCCTTTCTCAAAATTTGGTTAAGAATAAATAAATTAACTGTACATCCTGACTTCTAAGGCACGGTGCAAAATGTTTCATCACTGTGAGAGCCTGGAAAGTCAAATACTTGCCTCAAAGCTTGCTTGGTATCTCAGCAAGGTGCAAACGACCGTGTATCTTTGCAAGGTGCAAACAACCGGCAGCAGAGGACCATTCTCCTGCAAATCAGGACAGCAGAAGACCATTCTTCTGCAAAACGGGCACCGGCAAAACCGAGCCCCGTCTGGGCCGGACTGGCAGCCCGCCAAGGTCTTTACCTGGTGTATAAAAAGACCATGGAAACAAGCTGCGGTGTGCACCCGCCACCGAAGAACTGAAGACCGAGGATCAACGAGACGTCGCTGGATCCATGGTGGTGACTACCCTTTGCTTATCTTTCTGAATGCTTGCTTGGTTTCCTTCTAATATTTCCTGTCTTTCTTATCGCTCCATTCCTCTGTACCTGTTCAATAAAAACGGCCCGACTGGCGGCATTTGTCCTCGTTTGTGTCTCAATCTCACTCTTGGGATCGTTACGAACCTCCCCCGAGCCCGAAGTCGGACCGGGACTTAACAATCACATGGAGTGTCTTTTTGTAGGTGTCATCAGAATGAAACCTATATGCAGAAAATATGCTGGGAACACCAGAGAATGCAGAGTGTATCTCTATTTTCCAAGTATCTCTTTTAACTTTTATTTCAGAGTATATTTGAAACTCCTGTTACAATAATTCTGTTTCCTCAAAATTGACATATCAAAAATTCAAGGGGAGCAAGTTTTTACATAGGTCTTCTCGCTCCGAGCGTCTAAATGTCACAGAGTACTATCTGCAAAACTTAATTCAGTCCCATGTTCATTAATGCAATCCCGTTTATATTTAAGAAGGAAGAAGGAAATGATATGGGTTTATTTCTGCATTAGATGTAATATTTGTGACAGCTAACCTTTTTGTCCTCTTCAGTGTAGTCACTGAGGGCTATTTTTCATTACATGCCACCTTAGACTGGGGATAAGTTAGACTCTCAACTTTTGTACATAAAACACATTTTATAAAAATAGGAGCTTCTTCCCCCACAGTAGTTGCTGTATGTTGGAAGGTCATCTACAAATTTACTAACTTTTCTGCTCTTCAGAAATAAATAATGTCTTCAGAAAAAATAATCCGCACACCCACATACTGTCAATTATTAAAAAAAATAAAAGTACTGTGCATAGCATCTCTGCATTAATTAAATATTTCTATCCTTACTTGAAAAGAAAGTTTCCAGCAAAATCATTTGTGAAGAAACTAAATGAAGCCTACATGGATGAGTGACAGATTTAGCTCTTCCTGTTTGCTATAACAGGAATTCTTAAGAGTGAAAAACATCTCTGTGGATATTGAATACAAGTTTCTAATGCACTGAAATACTTCAATACCATAAAGTTAATAACATTATATTGCACTACAGCAAAACATATGCACTGACTCATATTACCTGAAAACAAAAAGAAGAAAAACAACTTTCATTCCAATGCTTGTAACATTTTCCTGAGGCTACAAAGGGCTTTTAAATGATTGGTTCAAAAATAGCAGCCTGCATTTCCAAAGATTTCTTCTTGTGAGAATAGCTTATAAAGTCCTCACTCATGTTTTTTCTAATGTCTGGTTCGCTGGATTTGGATTAGAAATATTCTATCTTCATATATCTTATATCAGTTCAAATCAATATGTCCAAGAAAGAAGCTGCATATTTAACTATGAGTTAGACTGAAAACAAATTCCCTTTAGGTGGAAGATAGCTCTAGTTTTGGATTTTTCCTGGTATAGGTTTGAATTGAACCTGATATTCTATCAATGACTTTTTCTTTAAACTCAATACTACTAATAAAATAATATCTGTATTTAACTCAGCTTAAGTTGTTATGAAGAAGATTTCAAATGTCTCCAACAATTTACACACGATCTAACCCATTGTAGTTTAATGAAGCATAAAAACATCACTTGAGGTACCCTCAGTAATTGGTTTCAGAACCGCATATCCATTTTAAAAAAATATTATAAGGAAGGGAAATCCAGGACAGATGGGTGAAGCAAAATTTTCATGTCTTCTTCAGAGGAAGGTACATTCTTCCTCTCTATTCAGTCAGGTGCAAATATGTACAAAGCTGACAACAAGTATTGCAGGCAAAAGGTGGTATTATTATTGGTCACTAACCATTTCCCACTCCCTTCTTAGGATCCCTCTTTTTTTTGTTTTTTTTTTTTTTCCTGTCTACAGCAGAGAAGTGACTCAGCTTGAAGTCATCAGCTTGAGGTGATGGCTCTGGCTGTGTTACACTTACCTATGATGTTCAACAGCTGTCAGGGTGCTGTCTGAAACAGATGTAACTGGAAACAGTTTTCACCATTTACTGTTTTAAAGGAAAAACATATTTCTTCTCATTTCTGTCAAAGGCTGGATGCAATTTTTCTATGCATACTTTTTGTACTAAACTAAAATCTTTTTACTTTTAGACTAAAGAAAGTAAATAATGCACATTTTCTTTAACTCTCTCTTTGTATAAATGCACATATAGTACATATATATGTATATATTTAACTGCTTCCATCTTAGACCACTATCTGGTTACACTTTTGTTATGTAAAGTCACTTTATGCTATTTTAAATTTTAGTCTCCCTCCAGCATTTTCTCTTGATTATATTTTTTAATAGTCATAATGTTGAATGGCTCATCCAAGTGAGACAGTACTGTAAAACCAGATTTGGACTGCTAGAATTACCCTGACAGCTCAATTAAATGGCTTCCTGTCTGTCTTTGTTGCAATACTTTTACCATGTTCTATACAATCCAGGATGTTAGGGAAAGAGACTGATGTCTTTACGTTTTGGGGGTAAATATATGCTGAAATTCTGCTTCCTCAAAGAGTGGTTAGTAGAAGTTTTAAAAGTTATTTCTTAATGGGTAAGCTAGGTTTTGCTTTGGTGTCTGAATTAGAAATATTAATACTAGCCTGTATTAATAAGGCAGTATTAGGGAAGCAGGTTTTCTTCCACGGTGGCTGACATTCAGAAGATTGTATCATTTTTGCATCAATGTAGTTAATTTTTTCTAAGTATGATGTAATAGTTGGCATTGTATTTGACTATTTGCAACAGTAATATTTTAGCATATGTTAGAGAGAAAGGAAATTCCTTCCCAAAGGTGTTTGCCATTGTTATATTGACAGGCCAGTACATCAATATTAGTGTGTGCATACCAGCACTTAAATATCTACTAAGTCCCCATTCAAAGAGTGATCTGACAGAGGAGAAGGGGAGGGAAGGGGAAGGGGAGGGGAAATAAATGATTTGATATATAGAATAAATTATTTGCCATATAAATCATAGAGATGAAAAATTATAGATATATTCACTCAGATTTTAGATGCAATTAATTCACCCCAACTCTGCTCAAGTTCTTCAAGATTTTGATAACACTGTTACTAGAAACAGTGTGAAAACAAAAATGTTAAGTAGTTTTTGTTCATGACAACTTGCTTTTAAGACTTAAGTCCATTCAGTCACCAGATGATATACTATAATTGATTCTACATACTAATTTCAGTACCAAATGAATATTAACTTTAAACGTGAAATGCAAAGAATTATTCAAAGATATTTAGTGAACAGTAATGAAATAATAGCAAACTTGAGAAAATGAAGATCTTAACACCCAAGTTTAATTTAATTCATTTTTTATTTACTTAATAAAATTTGTTTTTTAAAAATCAAGAAATGAAAATGTTTCTATTTCATGTGGTGGCATCTCTGCTGTGAATGGATGGTTTCTTACTGCTTCGCAATGTGTTGCTGGGGTTATGCAAAATAATTAAAAGGAAGATCTTTTAAATAAGTCATTATAATTTCCATTTAAGTTAGCAACGTGTATCATGACTAGATGTATATGCCCATATGCATATTTATATAGTTACAAATTTTATGTGGAGAACCTTAATTATCAAATAAGCTTGATACATGATGGTAAGCATGAAATAACGACAAATTCGTAATTCTATATTCAAAATACACTGTGAAAAGTAACAAAGACCTTATTTTGCTGCTAGGTGTTCTTCTCTCATTTTCTTTTATTTCACATACTGAAATCTGTTACTCCAAATTTTATGATGTATATTTTACATTCAGTATAACTTAAAAAGTCACTTATATGTAAAATATTTTAATGTCTATTTTAACCTCTATTACCTTTACATAATATTTGAATACCTATTAGTTGCACAATTCACTGAAATCTGTCAGATCAGGTATGATCCATATCAGTTTCTGTATAGCTCTATAATGAACTGCCTTTGTGGGAAAAGTAAATAAATAAAATAATAAATAATAGTAAATAATAATGATAATAAAAGAAATATTATCTCTAGCTATATGTATTTTTTCTATATGTTAATTAGGGAAATTTATTAACATTGTTAAAATACTGATTTCTTGATGTAGCTAATTTCACTCATACACAAATTTACACCTTTGATATTCTTATTAAAACAACACATGGAATGGCTACTTCTTAGGATTAATATCAAAAATTTGTTAATTTGGACAGAATTAGCAGTTTTCAAAGCATTATATTAAAGGAAATGATTAGTTTTCTAAAAAAAAAAGGAACTGTTTTCATACGGAAGCATATAAAACCTCTTTTCACCAGAGATCTTTCGTTGTCCATTCTTTGTTTGATTTTAATGAAACATGCATCAATTTCTTAATCCAGAATGTAAAAGTATCTTCAGAACTCACAACTCCATCCTGTTCCCTAGTGTTATGGGCAAGGATAAAGAGAAGCCTGGTATGGGTGACATTGTAGTGGGTGTCTGCTATAGGTCACCTGACCAGAAAGAACAAGTGGATGAGGTCCTCTGCAGACAGCTGGAAGCAGCCTTGCATTCACAGGCACTAGTCTTCATGGCGGACTTAAGCCACCACGATACCTGCTGGAGGGAAAACACAACAGAGCATAAGCAATCCAGAGGTTCCTGGAGAACATCAATGACAACTTCCTGACTCAAGTGATAAAGGAGCCAAAGGAGGAGAGGTGCTCTGCTGGACTTCATACTCACAACCAAGGAGAGGCTTATTGGGGATGTGAAGGTCAAAGGCAGCGCTGGCTGCACTGACAATGAGATGATGGAGTTAAGAATCCTGAGAGGAGGGCGAAAAGCAAGATACAGTGCTGGACTTCAGGAGAGCAGGCTTTGGCCTCTTCAAGGATCTTCTTGGTAGAGTCCCATGGGTTAAGGCCCTGGAGGACACAGGAGCCTGAGATAGCTAGCTAGTATTCAAGGATCACCTGCTCCAAGTTCAAGAATGGTCCATCTCAACAAGCAAGAAATCTGTCAAAAATGCCAGGCCTGTGTGGATGAACAAGGAGCTCCTAGCCAAACTTAAATACAAAAAGCTGGCATACAGAGAGTGGAAACAAGGAGGAGTAATGTGGGACTACAGGGAAAATTATGGAAGATTAAAAAGAAAACAAAATTATGCTAACATTATGCCAATATTCAGAAAGGATAGATAAGATGATTTAAGTAATTCTAGAACTAATTAACTTAATACTTTATTTTAGGTATATTAATAGAAATTCTGATAAAAAATCAAATAAGATATTAAACAAAAGTATTCATAATAATCAGAATGGCTTTCAAGATAATGTTACTCCTAAAAACCTGTTTCTTTTTTTGATGAGACTGACAAAGCCATGAATGATTGGACCCTTGTTCAGCTCACAATTCAATGTCACAGTTATGACTTTTGGATTTTTAAAAAGTAGTATGTTTTAAGAAAAGTAGGTTTGTGAAGATGATTAAGGTGTTGGGGCATCTGTCATCCAGGGAGAGGCTGTGAGAATCAAATCTTAGAAGATGTTGCCAAGAGATTGTCCAAGTTGTGGAGTCTCCTCCCACCTTGGCAATGTTCAAAACCTGACTGTGTATGGCTCTGAGTAACCTGCTCTAGTTGCCCTTACTTTAAGGAGGAGGGTTTGGACTACACGGTCTCCGGAGGTGTCTTTGAATATCAGCCATTCTGTGATTCTATGAAAACTAGGAGATATTACATGGATTAAGTATTACTGGGCTGACTTATTTCAAAACATAGCTCTGTGGGGAATTGTGTTTGAATAGCAATTTTCCTTTGGGGAGTACAAACAGATTGATATTAAAACCAATACTATTAACATTTTCATGAATGCTCTCAAAATAAATATCAATTCACTGTTGATTACATTTGCAGATGACACAAAGAATGACAGGATGATAATTAATAATTAGGAGACAGTAGTCATACAGGAAGATTTGTATTGAAAAATGAACTGGCCTCATTTAAAGAAAAAAAAAACTACTAAGAATAAGGTATGAAAGTTTTAAATATAGACTAGGAAACTGTATCATGGAGAGCAGCGACTATAATAGGCTCTAGGGGTAAGGCAATTTCCTGTGCAACACTACAGACAAGTTGGGTAATCTTTGGAGGAATAAATACAAAAATAGTGAATGAAAGCTAGAAGGAGATTTAGCTCCCTTATGACATTAGTGAGTTTAGTATGCATATTTTTAAAGGAAATTGAAAAGAGTCTAAGAAACAGTAAAAAAACCAAAACACCCCAAAACAAAAAAAAAAGAAAAGAAAAATGTCCCAAAAGAAATTGCATCAGTTCACACACCTTGTCAGAAATAAGAGAAATTTCTGTAGAAAGCAACAGAAAAAGCCATGAGAAAAAAGTAGTATCTGGGACTTAACAACTGAAAAACTCAAATGGAAATGAAGTCCAAAGTTGGTTTGGTGTTTAGTTGGGTTGTTTTGTTTGTTTGTTTCTTTTTTAAGAAGAATGTTTAACTTCTATAAAGAACAACCACAAGAAATGGTGAAATATCAGTGGTTTGGTATCTTCAAAATGTATGAGATGTTTTCCTGAATGTAGCTTTACTCACATACGTGATCATGAGTTCCATACGCATACTGCTGAACAAGATATAAGACAAGAAGATACGCAAGATATGAAATAAACAGACCTAGCTTCATCTACTCACCTTTTACTCTGTGCATCAACTTAGAATAGCTAGTAAAATCAAGGAACTTGCTACTTTCTATATAAATGTACTTCATACGTAAATATTATGAATCTGCTGAAAACATGAAAATAGTATTTTCAAATATAAGATAAAAGATTTCTAATCAGATCAGGAAAATCTTCTAGCACTTTCCAACAGGAAGATGAAATAAAAAAGCCCCATGTCTTAAAAGCCAGTGCTATTACGAAGCACCATTTTAGGAAAGATATAATACAAACTATATGCTCAGGTGAAATTCACATCAATTTATTCATACATTGGTTTCAACAGTATAAACACCATTATATAATCTCATTTGACTTTCTGAATATCACAAGTTACAGTATTTTACTTTATCAATCTTCTATTAACCCTGAGAATCGTGTGAGAGTAAAGCTTAAGTTTCAGAAAGTATTTCATCTTAGTGTAACATTATTAAGGAATGGAGACCTCCGTTCACTACCTCCAATGGCATTTTTCCCAGCATTTTAATATCGTTTCTGTCTTAAATCACTTTCTCTTTGAAGAACAAGTCCACATTTCTAAAATGGCTGGCTACAACTCTCATCTTTTAGTTATTATTACACCATTTTTTGCTGCTCTTAAGATACATTTTGCACCAAGGATTCTCTTTATTATATGGTATACTACAACATAATCTCTTTAATAAATTGAACCCAGTAAGTTTATCATAAGGGCATTTTCCCAGTTATTGAACCATTATATCATCACTTTTACATACTGTCCTCAAATCTTCAGTGTTTTTGCTGGAGATATCAAAACTTTAAACAAGATGTTAATATTGGTCTTCATATTTATCGACCTGCTCACTATTTTGGTATCAATTTATCCAAGCTGTGAGTCACCTAGGCTCTCATAGCATTAAGTGAGTGTTTATGTTCTACTCATTGTCCAGTATGCCACCTAAATCACTTTCAGAGCCTCTGCTGTCCTGTGTAGCGTTCAGTGTGCTGTTGAACAGGTTGTAATCTTCTGATTTGTTATTCTAGAGCTTATCTGGTAGGAAGTTTCTGTTGCTGCAGAGATCTCCCTGACCAAAAGTCACTGATGGATCAAAGGGTCAAAGCCACAGCTTCTACAGTACTGACTTCAGTAGAAGGACCTTCAAAAAAATCAGACCTTCCTCTACAGACCTCTGTGGTTTTAGGTATACTGAAAAACTGTGAGCTTGTAAGAGCTTACAAGTTCAAGAATCTTCCCCATAATACCGGAAAATGTTACGGAACCAAGGTGTATATTTGAAGTCTACAGCGTTCATTGTTAAAGGAATTATGATTCATTATTTTAATTCATAAATGTAATCAGTATAATTATACATCATTGACAATTATTATTCTAATTCCACAGATGGTGAGCAGAGGCAGAGAGATTAACATAAAAATAGAGCTTACTAAGGAAAGAGTGAGAAAACTTATTTTTCATGACATTATTTTCATCCATTTAAGAGAGTACTGTGGAATTTCAGCAGGTGCTCAGTCAGCAACCACAGTCCTTTCAGATAATTGTCTTTTTTTCTTTTTCTTTCTTGGCTACTTCAGAGTGTGTTTATCCAGCCTGCCCTGACTCAGAATTTCTACCAGTCTTCTACCCTCATCTGCTGCCTGTACAAAGCTGAGGCCATCTCAGAAATCCAGTTACCATACTAGCAGATTAACAGCACAGAAGAGAAAAATTGCCTTCTGTCATTTCTTGTGCAAAGATTTCATCCTCTGTATCAAATAAAGATACTGCTCATTTCTAGGCCAGAGGCTGCTTATGCATGGAATAATAGGTTAACTTATTTGTGATGTTCTATCAAAAACTGGCTGAAAACAGATGAAGTTTGACTTTTCACATTCACAATTAGGAAGATTTTTGTCAGGAGAGCCAACAGGGAGAAATGCCTTCTTTCAAATGTCAAGTTGCAACCTTGAAATACAGTACTGTTACTATTTATTAAAAGCAGAAAAGAAACCTCAACCCCCCCCATAAACCTCCTAAAAAAATTCTATACATTTTCCCCTACCATAATTCATGTAACCATATTCACAGATTGGGATTGAATTTCAATAAATAAATGTAATTTAGCCTGAGATAGAAGTCCAGCCAAAAACTAAATATCAATAAAAGTGTAAAGAAAATGTTATAAAATATAGAAAGAAAATATATGCTAGCTTTATGTGGTCCATTTAAAAAAAAAGTATCAGAGAAACTCAGCAATAAGCAAGAGAAGTTGTTTCAAATGACAATAATGCAAGAACTTTGAAAATATAATTGAAAATGCTATGCTGGTTGTCTTGGTTTGAGGTAGAACAGAACCAATTTTCTTTTCAGTTATTTTACCTTCCAGTTCTAACTAACTGCAGTCTCTGAAATTAAGGGCATATTATTCAGACAGTGTCTGCTTCCAGAGTGATAATATCTATTGTTTATAGTTAATACTAAGGAATGATATGCAAGGATGCTCTTGTTTATACTTATTCCCATAACAACCAAGATCAGCTAACTTTGTTATGTGCCACGTAAGAGGACCGGAGATGGAAGAGTGTAAAGGAGTCATACCTGTGGATGACCGGACAGGACGAGTGACCCAAAACCAACCAACCTATCTGCATCATCCTTGATATAAGAGGGATCAAAGCGGTCAGCCTCTTCTTCAGCAGCTGGCATCTGAGGAGGACTCTGTCCATTTGCCTTTGATCCTCATCTGTATGTTCCTGACTCCAGTTCTGGAATCCAGTTCCCATTGGCTGCTGAGTCCAGTCTGGGACTTTCCCAGTGCCTGCCAGTGATGTGATTGTCATCCTGGGAGCTTGATACTGGTTTTGTATATATTGCATATAAATTTCATTATTTTCTTATTAATTTTATTACCTTTTCTTTTTATTATTAATATTTTTAGTTTCATATTTCATTAAAGTAGTTTAGTTTCTTTTCAGCCCGTTAGTCTCTCTACCTTATTCTCACTCTTCTGGGAAGGGACAGAGGTTAAAAAAAAAGCAGCTGTAATTCATTTAGCAGCCAGCTCAACCCAAACAATGACACCGCTATTACAGTATTATTAAGTAAATCATAAAACACGGCACATGTTGGTTTTATGCTGAGACCGTCTTTATAATTACTGATGGGTTAGTATTTCATTTCAGTGATATAGGTGAAAATTTTTAATAATTGCTAGCAATGACAGGCTTGAACTTAAAATAGCTCTAAATAAAATATTAATGCTGCAATTATTCAGAATTATAACAAAACCATTTTTTTATAATTCTCATAGGATTTATGATCATCATCAAATTTATGATTAACTAGAAATGCAACTACTATTAATTCATTATATTAAATCCCTTATTTATATGCCTGAGAAGAAAATTTGTATCCACATTTCATCTGTAACCATTGACCATAACTTTCTAGCATCCATGTATTACTAAAATTACTTGTTAATATTGAAGATAGTAAAAGGGAACTATAGCTTCAGAAAAGAGCATTCAGTTTAGCCAGATACCAGATAGCTAGGTGTATTCCCCCTTCACAGACTTTAAAATATTCAGTCTTTTAACTGTAAAGACGATGTGGAAAAAAAATTGTCTTTTATGAGTCTATTAATATTCCATTGTTAACAATTTTATGGAGAAAATTTACAGGTTAACAAATTTGATGGAACAGATAATCTTAAATGCTATCACACAGGACAACCAGGAGATCAGGCACAGTCAACATGGGTTCATGAAAGGCACGTCCTGCTTGACAAACCTGAGCTCCTTCTATAACGAGGTGACCCACTTAGTGAATGAGGGAAAGACTGTGGCTGTTGTCTCCCTAGACTTTAGTAAAGCCTTTGACACGGTTTCCCACAGCATTCTCCTGCAGAAACTGACTGCTCGTGGCTTGGATGGGCATAATCTTCACTGGGTAAAAAACTGGCTGGATGGCTGGGCCCAAAGAGTGGTGATGAATGGACTTAAATCCAGTTGGCGGCTGGTCACAAGTGGTGTTCCTCAGGGCTCAGTATCTTTACTAATGATGTGGATGGGGGGATCAAGTACACCCTCAGTAAGTTTGCAGGTGACACCGAGTTGGGCACAAGTGTTGATTTGCTTGAGGATAGGATGGCTTTACAAAGGGATCTGGACAGTCCAGATCGATGGGCTAAGGCAAATTCACAGAATCCCCAAACTCATGGGATCGTTTACCCGGTGTGCAAGTCAATAGCACACAGTGTCAAGGTATTAACTATTTATTAACAGTTCTGCGCAGAAAAGGGTGTATTTCCACAAAGCTAGCACAACCAGCATTGAAACAGTCATTCATGTATACTTTGTAAATAAGCATATTTAACATATTCATTGTTTATCAACTTTTTACTGGTGCTCATAATTCCTTATCTTGAAGATGATTGGTGTAAAACGTCTTCATCTTCAATTAAAGGTATAGTGTCTCTTAATTTTACTGCACAGGCTCAGTCAGTGAGGATCTTCAAGCGGAGGCGGATATCATAACTTCTAGATAAGTCTTTTTATATTCTAGTTAGTCAAGTTCATCTTAAGGGCACATTTCATGTGGTATACCCAAGTTTCTTGGGCAATCGCCCACTGAAGTTTCTGGTACCTGGTTTTATGTGGGCTTGTTCCATCTATCCCATCGTCTTGTCAAAAATCAAATGATTTAGAGTGTTACAATCATAGCAGTTTCAATATCAGTAGGAGTTGGAAGGGAACTCTTGAGATCATCTAGTCCAACCTCCTTGCTAAACAGTTTACCTAGAGCAGGTTGCACAGGACAACATCCAGGTGGGTTTTGAATATCTCCAGAGAAGGAAACTCCACAGCCTCTCTGGGCAGCCTGTTCCAGTGCTCTGCCACCCTCAAAGTAAAGAAGTTTTTCCACATGTTCAGCTGGAACTTTCTGTGTTCCAGTTTGTGTCCATTGCCCCTTGTCCTGTTGCTGGGCACCACTGAAAAGAGTCTGGCCCCATCCTCTTCACACCTGCCCTTTATAAATTTATAAGCATTGATGAGATCACCTCTCAGTCTTCTGTTCTCCAGGGTAAATAGACACAGATCTCTCAGCCTTTCCTCATGAGAGAGATGTGCCAGTCCCCTGATCATCTTTGTAGCCCTCCACTAGACTCTCTCCAGTAGTTCCTTGTCTTCTTGAACTGGGGAGCTCAGAACTGGACACAATACTCCAGATGTGGCCTCACCAGGGCAGAGTAGAGAGGGAGGATAACCTCCCTCCTCTTGCTGGCCACAGTCTTTTAATGCACTCCGGGAGACCATCGGCCTTCTTGGCCACCAGGGCACATTGCTGGCTTATGTTCAACTTGATGTCCACCCAGACTCCCAGCTCCTTCTCCACAGAGCTTCCTTCCAGCAGGTCAACCCCTAACCTGTACTGGTGCATGGGGTTATTCCTCCCTAGGTGCAGGACCCTCCACTTTCCCTTGTTGAACTTCATTAGGTTCTTCTCCGCCCAACTTTCTAGCCTGTCCAGATCTCACTGAATGGCAGTCCAGCCTTCTGCTGTATCAGTCACTCTTCCCAGTTTTGAGCCATCAGAAAACTTGCTGAGGGTACACTCTGTCTCCTCATCCAGGTCATTGATGAATAGCCTTCATTAATTCTGCTCAGATTCTGGCTTGCAGCGTACATGAAAGAGTAACAGTGGATATTAGTCTGTGCTTTTCATGAGTTGTGGCATCCTCTTGGCATTGTTTTGAATCTTAGCTTCTGGAAGGCAGCATACTCCCTGCCATGTTGACAGATGGGTGCCTCAGTGCCCTTTAACAGAAAGTCACCCATTACTAGCACTTGTTTCTTTTTACGATATCCACCATGTGCTGCTGGTACAGTTTCCCCTTGCAGATCTTGCTCATAGGTTTCTATAGCTATTGAAGTTTCATATCTGTTTATGTTTATGATGCCAGAGCATGCAGACTGAAGCAAAGTCCTACTTTTGTGGGTCACCAGGGTCCAAGGCGCTTCATTCTCAGTGATGTACGCCACAGGAACATGGTTATGAAACCACTGATCTATCTCTGTCTCAGCTCCTTGAATACTACGCAGTCTTTTAGCTGTTTCCGTCAACTCAGCTACTTCACTTAACAGGTTATCACCTTGTGCACACCTTACACAGGTACTTACCTTTTCACAAGGAGAAGGGTCTGGGCACTCACTGCAACCTACCACCCGTACTGAAATCTCCTTCCTTACCAGTACCATCCAGGTGTATGCTTCAGACATGTCAGGGGCTTTCTTTGTAGGAGCACTGGGTTTAGCTCTGAGATGAGTCCCCACCATTTTGGCAGAGTCCGAGAGCACTTCCTTGGGCTTTGGACCTGCAAGCAGGTTGCAGGGCCCTCCCTGCACACCCTGCAGCATGAATTGCCATGCAAACTGCTGTGAGACACCCTGGCTGTTGCACCACACTCTGTTTGCTTGCCCGTTGGCAGCACTACTGGACACTAGCCCTCCCTAGAGCCTCCCACAGTTTCTACCAGAAACACCCATGGGCATCAGCCTTGCTCATGAGAGCTGCCAGCTTCCAGTGGGGTTCTCTGCTCTTCCCTGGATTTTCCTAGCTCTGGGACCTCCCCTGTCAACCTCAATCTAGTGCTCAGCCACAGAAATTACTGTTGCTGCCATTGCATTCCTCACCAACTGAGAGGAATTTCAATGGTATGATCTTCAACAAGGCCAAGTGCTGGGTCCTGCACTTGGGTCACAAGTGCTATGGCCTTGGGAAGGGTGACTGGAAAGCTGCCTGGTGCAAAAGGACTTGGGGGTCTTGGTCGACAGCCAGCTGAATATGAGCCAGCAGTGTGCCCAGGTGGCCAACAAGGCCAATAACATCTTGGCCTGTATCAGAAATAGCGTGGCCAGCAGCATTAGGGAAGTGATTGTCCCCCTGTACTTGGCACTAGTGAGTCTGCACCTTGAATACTGTGTTCAGTTTTGGGCCCCTCACTACAAGAAACACATGGAGGTGCTGGAGTATGTCGAAAGAAGAGCAATGAAGGTAGCCAGTGAAGGGTCAAAGCACAAGACATGAGGAGCAGCTGAAGGAAGTGGGGTTGTTTAACTTAGAGAAAAGGAGGCTGAGGGGAGACCTTATCACTTTCTACAACTACCTGAAAGGAAGTTGTAGTGAGGTTGAGGTCAGTCTCTTCTCCCAAGTAACAAGCAACAAGACAAGAGGAAATGGCCTCAAGCTGTGCCAGGGGAGGTTTAGACTGGATATTAGGAAAAACTTCTTCACTGAAACCGTTGTCATTGAAACAGGCTGCCCAGGGAAGTGGTTGAGTCACCTTCCCTGGAGGAATTTAGAAGATGTGTAGATGTGGTTTCTAGGGACATGGTTTAGTGGTGGAATTGGCAGTGTTAGGTTTACAGTTGGACTCGATGGTCCTAAGTGTCTTTTCCAATCTAAACAATTATATGATTCTATGATTCAAAAAACTTTTACATATAACGTGATACTCTAATACTGTCACTCGATACAGCATGGATCTTAACAGCATATTCCATACATCTATTTATGAGCATTTAGTTTAACATTGTAACATTTTAAAGCCCACAGTTACTGAAATGGCAATAAAATGCACAATAAAAGAGCATCAGTTACATGAATGCAAATTAAAACACTTTCTCATAAAAAAAGATAAAGCAGTCTTGTTCAAAGTCACAATTTAGAGTGAGGAAAAAATCAGCACATATTTAATTTGCAAGGGTACTTACTGCAGTTGCGCCACAACTGTCTGTAGTTTTAGTGAGGCATAGTCCTACTACGTGATCTTTATAGATTTCCAGGCTTAAATTCCCACTATCATCTGGTCTCTTTTTTAGGAGCCAAGGGTAATATTTTAACTGATATAAAGTTAGAACAACATGATGTTCGAAGTAATGATCCTGATATATAGTGATGTATATCTGTCTATCTCTTTTTTCCAGCTATCTCTTTGTAGAACAAATTTGTATATGGAATCAGGTAAATGATTAGGCAACAGAAGAAAAACACACAGTAGTGTAGTATAGGCTGAGTAGTTCAATGAAAAAATAAAATAAAAACAGCAACAGTAAGAAAAAGATGTAGCTAGAAATGAGAATTAAAATGACCAACTAGTTTATCACTGAGGGATATAGACAGTTCCTTGCCCCAGAATGTTCAGATACTGTTAGGAAGCTATTATTTGTGACCAAAGTTGGGCTGCATTCTTTTCAGCTCATATGAATACCAGTGTTCTTAGGTTCAGATTGAAGATGTTTCAGAATAAACAAACAACTCAACCTAAATCATAGAAAGATGTTCACAACGGATAAAGTAAAACAGGTTAAAGCTCTTCTCTACTTGTGTTGTTCACCAAGGTACCATCTGTGCTGGCACAAGCGTCTTTCATTTTGAAATGGCTGTGATTATTCCAGTGGAAAGCTGGATTTTTCAAGTTTAAATTTATGAAAAATTTTACCTAGCACATGTCGTTAGAAAATTGTCCACCAATTAAGACAAAGTGCATAGCTTTCTCACAGTGTCAGATTACAGAACCACAGAATCACAGAATAGTCAGGGTTGGAAGGGACTTCTGGAGATCATCTAGTCCAACCCCCCCGCCAGAGCAGGGTCACCTACAACAGGTTGCACAGGACAGCGTCCAGGCGGGTTTTGAATGTCTCCAGAGTGAGAGACTCCACAACCTCTCTGGGCAGCCTGTTCCAGTGCTCCACTACCCTCAAAGTAAAGAAATTCCTCCTCATGTTAAGATGGAACTTCCTATGTTCAAGCTTGTGCCCATTACCCCTCGTCCTATCAATGGGCACCACTGAAAAAAGACTGCTCCCATCCCCCTGGCATCCTCCCTTCAAGTATTTGAAAGCACTAATAAGATCCCCCCTCAATCTTCTTTTCTCTGGACTAAAGAGACCCAAATCCCTCAGCCTTTCCTCATATGAAAGATGTTCTAATCCCCTAATCATCTTTGTAGCCCTTTGCTGGACCCTCTCCAGCAGATCCCTGTC
>VZSZ01010601.1:41577-61092 GCA_013398815.1 Ibidorhyncha struthersii
GGGAAGGGAAGGGAAGGGAAGGGAAGGGAAGGGAAGGGAAATTGAGTTCAGTTGGAAGAGACCTAGAACAATCATCTAATCCAACTGCCTGACTACTTTAGGGCTGACTAAAAGTTAAAGCATGTTATCAAGGGCATTGTCCAAATGTCTCTTAAACACTGACAGGCTTGGGGCATCAACCACCTTTCTAGGAAGCCTGTTCCAGTGTTTGACCACCCTCTCCATAAAGAAATGTTTCCTAATGTCCAGTTTAAAGCTCCCCTGATGGTGCTTTCAACCATTCCCACGTGTCCTATCACTGGATCCCAAGGAGAAGAAATCATCACCACTTCTCCTCCTCAGGAAGCAGTAGAGAGCAATGAGGTCACCCCTCAGCCTCCTTTTCTCAAAACTAGACAAACCCAGGGTCCTTACCTGCTCCTCACAGGCCATTCCTTCCAGCCCTTTCACCAGCTTTTTTACCCTCCTCTGCCCTCATCCTTTTGTTCTGATTAATCATACCAACAAAAATAATGTGAAGACAGATAAAAGACAGAACATCATCTCTGGAGTAGACATCTGAGACCGTTCAGCCTAGAGAAGAGAAGTCTCAGGGGGGATGTTATTCATATATCTAAATACCTGAAGAGAGGGTGCAAAGAAGATGGTGCCCAGTGACAGGATCAGAGGCAATGGGCACAAATTGAAACAGAGGAGGTTCCCTCTGAATATTAGATAACTGTTGTTATCTCTTTGAGTATCAGTAACAGAACTTACCCCATACCTCCACCTGATAACACCACTACCAGGCAATCATTTCATCATGGCAATCTTCTCTAAATCATTATGATTACTTAATTTTAAGAAGCAATATCTGCCATATGACTTTATAAATTTGATTAATGTTTACTTATATCCTATTTTAGTTTATCACTTTAGTCATTACTTAGATGATAAATATATCTTTCTAACAGAATTCTGAAAACCCCACAAAACTGAAAAAAAAACAATTTTGTAATGTTTCAATTTTCATTTTATCTTTCATTTATTTTGTCTTCAGGAAATTATTGGAGAAAATATCTAAACATAACAGAGTTAACATTTATATGGGCTTTATATTTTCTGGTAGCTGACACTAAAACATTTCTGTTTACCTTAAGTTAAAAGATAATTCATGACTTTTAATGCATCTTCTGTTTATTCCTCCCATCCACATGGGCTTCAGGCAATACATGGGATGAGAAATGGAAAGGTCACATACTTTTGTATATCAGGATACTCTGAGGTTCCTTTGGTTCTTTCAACAGGTTGCAGAAGATGTGGTAAACATTAAGATACAGACCACATTACTATATCCGTCTTTGTTTTTTTTCCTACTGTGTTGACAAAGTGCATTACAATTCATTCTTTCATGTATGTCTGGTATTGAAGCTACGAGAGATTGATGCAGAAATTCAAGTTTTATTTCTTCAATAGTCTTGTTCTTAGAACGTCAACAGTTGTCAGCTGTACACAGCCAATACTGTGTAAATCATGAAGATGGACATCACGGAGCAGTGGAGTGAAAGTGTCATAAACATTATGCAAAAATTTTGCTACTTTAGATAACTCAATCATTTTCTCTGAGTGTATTTACGGTGACATGCTTATAATTAACTGATTTTATGATGTACTTCAAGTAGAAATTTTCTGAGACATACCTAACCTATTTGTAATACGGAGAATAACACTTCTTACAATAAGAATGATGCTGTGTGACCTCATTAATAATTGTACACATCAAGGCACTGAAGTGCAAGTTATTGCAGAACTGCAAATAATCATTACTGTTGAGTGCAATCCAGTTTATTCACATCTCTATGCAGATGATAGCACGTGGGATTAAACAGCTCATCTTCAATAGTTACAATGCACAAAATACACACTAAATAGAGTAATTTCTAGTTCCAGGAAAAGTCAAAGACATGCTGACCAAGTAAGCATGGAGAATTATGGGACTTGTCTTTCAGTTTTCATGGCGTTTTAGTAAAATAAATGTCTGCTGCAAACCAGATTCCCTAGGATTCTGGATGTGCCTCATACAACTATATTTGTGGCAATGACAAAACTGACAAATATAGGTGAGGTATTTAATTATAGGAAAATATAGGAAGGAGGTATTTAATTTTACCTGTGAAAGCATTTGTAATTCTTCCAGGATATGCTATGTTAATACAGTAATCTAAATGCTCCTAAACAAACTATTTTCTTCAAGGCTATAATTCCCTTCAGTCTTCCAGGTTTCCCTACTGGTCATTTGCCATTACTGGGTACAGACAGGCCCTTCATCTGTGCAACACCACAGTTGTACTACACAGCTCTGCTTTTCTGGGTATAGCAGCGGAGCCTGGAAATCTGAGGAAATGATTCTTGTTTATCATGTAGCAGTTTTTTGCTAATACTAATAGTATCCTAGAATAGGATAATTTCATTTTACCATTTGATTTTCTGTGCTCCCTATCAAATTGAGAAAACAGCTGCACTGTAAAATAATTCAGTTTTCTAGTTCACTCCCAGTTCCCAGTATCCTAATTGTCCACATTGCATACCACCGTGGCTTCTCCTTCCAGAAAGAAAAACAATCTTTCCTAAAAGAAAATGCAATTGCTTGATTCTGGGGATAGTTCCCTCCAGGTGCCCTTTCAATTATGTTTACAGGTAAGAATGCACCGTGTTTATGTCCCTCTGCTGTACTTAGTGAACTAACACTACACTGTCTGATATTACACTTTTGAACACCTCTAGAGCTTTTCTGACATTCTGTCACACCTCAGTTCCTTTGGTATGTATCAGAAGTATGTCACTGGAGCATGCTTTATCCTTCATTTTACATCAAAAACTTAGAATTGAAATGCCCCCTGAAATTTTAGTTATGTCTGAGAACCTCCAGACACCATGTAAGACTCAATCAGCTCTGGCAGTGGCTCATACTAAGGTGTGTGAACCACAAGCACTTTACACCCTTGGTCTAGGGACTGGGGTTTACTCCTTGTAGCAGAAACATTTAGCAGTGTGGAAGTAGCCATATAATCTAGTTCAGAATTAACACAGATTTTCAAATCTTTGTACAGAGTCTACCAACCTGGCATAATGCTTCCCTTTCCATTACAGATGAAGCATACAACAGCTTTGTTCCCTTAAGCGAACTGCATCATGAACCAAGGATGGGACTGACATCCAAGTCAATTGGTCTGAAGCTCTGAAGGATAAGAACTAAACTCCTGGTTTTAGAACTTGATACTTCAATCAAAATTCATTCATTTCAGTTTGTCCAGCTACACCTCCCACTGATAGTTTCCTGAGCTTAATATTCCCACAAATAACCTTTCTGAGACTCGCTTTAATAGAAGTAAGACAGTCACACGTATTAGTATTTTTTCTACTAGAAAGACCAAAGATGGTCAACAAATAAAGAGCAAATGTTGTTACACAAGGAGGAAAAATATTCCCTCAAAGATTACAAGCTTGAACATAGGAAGTTCCATCTTAACATGAGGAGGAACTTCTTTACTTTGAGGGTGGTGGAGCACTGGAACAGGCTGCCCAGAGAGGTTGTGGAGTCTCCCACTCTGGAGACATTCAAAACTCGCCTGGACGCTGTCCTGTGCAACCTGTTGTAGGTGACCCTGCTCTGGCGGGGGGGTTGGACTAGATGATCTCCAGAGGTCCCTTCCAACCCTGACTGTTCTGTGATTCTGTGATTCTGTGATTCTGTGTGATCTGAGCAAATAAACACTGCTGACAAGAGCCTGTGGTAGAGAAAATAAAAAGGTACAGACCCGACTGAATCAAAAGCAGTTCAAACTGTGAAGATATTTATTAACATGGTTCCCAGACTGCATTAATCCCTTTTCATTTCTAATTCTTTGAGAATTTTCAGAGGTGCCACATCTCCTAAGCAATAGAGCCCACCCAGAAGCTATAATTTCAGAGAATTGAGAAAAAAATATAGCTGTCACTTGGATCCATGTAAAATAAAGCTCTTAATCAAATAACACACTGTACTTTTTATTTTCTTAGCAGAAAGCTTCTTCCTGCCACCATTATTCTGGTTATTGACACCTATCAAATGTGCTTTAAAATCTCATTAAATCTGTCTAAAATTACAATTTTGCAAACTAAAAGACACGAACTGTAGCCAAAAGGATTAGGAAAATAGTAAGGGCTGTATCTAACTAACTTCCTTTAAACAGGAAAAAGAATCAAAACCAAACCAAACACTAACCCAAAACCCAGTAATTCCAATAGTTGTATAAGGCAAATACTATAAAGAAAGATAGCAAAAAAGATAAATATAAAGAAAGATTGAAAAAAGATTTTATTATTTGCTTTCTTTTCACTCATATTGATTTGAAATTGTACAGTCAAAATACACAGGATATGGCAACTAATGGAACGTTGCAAATAATATTGACTAGAAGCAACCTAAGCCCACTGAGTAGCTTCTTTTTCAAAGGCTGTCTACTGAGTGCAGTGCTACTATGACTAGTAGATACTGTTTACAATGTGCTAAATTTTGCTGAAGATTTTAAGTACAGTATCACAAGCCAGCCATTGAGCACTGGTTTTATTCTTACAACTATTGCAAAATACAAAAGAGGAAGTTTTGTGATGAATGGAAGGAACAGATAACAAATAAACAGCGTTGACAACCTTGTTCTTCATATAAAATTTTCCCCAAAAGATCTTGTAATTATTCTAAGAATACTTGGTGAGGGGAAAAATCCATATTTTTTTCTTTGATATATGTGGCAGATAAATACTGTTAGCATTGTCAGGTTGCTATCACAACATATAGTAACATATTTGGTTAAGATAAGTAGCAAGCAGACATTTTATGTTTCTTATTTACAACCAAAGGATATTTGACAGCGAGCAAAGAAAAGAGATAAATTTGTTGGTCACTTATGACTTCCCCTCAGCAAAATTTATTACAAAAGGAAGACCACTTATGATATTTAAACATATGTGACATGAGTATACGTTCTTAAGGCAGTCTGTTTGCAAGCAATCTGTGACAGACAAAAGTGTTATGAAATAAACTGGAGTTGACAGAGTCCATAAAACAAGCTGTGTGCTTGCCTGGAGATGTAAAGTACCAGGCAAAGGTCTGTAAACACTGAAAATCTAAATGTATGTCCTCTGCTTCTAAAGAGGTATAGATACATACAGAAAAATTTTTATGTTTTCTGAAGGAACAAAAAGGGACTTTCTCTCCTTGGTCAGAATATTAGGTCAAGAAGACAAAAAAAACCCACAAAACCACCAAAAAACATATCAAAACCAAAGCTCCCAAAGCATATGGAGGGCTTGGGGAAACGAGGGCCTGTTTAGGGAATGTAAGCATCTTGACTCTCAGTTAAAGAGCATTTCAGTCATACAGAAGTGATTCCCCTCAGCAACTTGAGATTTCTGTAAGAGGTCTTTTCAGAAGGATTCCTTGAACAGTTCCTGAAAATCAGACCTTGAAAATATTGTCAATTGAATACATACATATTGAGTTATAAAAACCACTGATCACTCTTTTTTTCCTCTCCAGTTTTGCTTTTTGTGCAGCTGGAAGAGACCCCCAATGTAAGTGTCTTTACTAGCATAGACCCTGCTCAAAGACAATATTGTTGAAGGTAAATACATAATATTCTATGAGTAGGACTGATTACGATCAGCTTTTAACAGTTATCTTGCTTTAGGTTTCTTTCTGATAATGCTCTGGCAGCTGTACAAAATCCTAAAACAAACAATGTTTTTTTGGATTTGTTCTTTTCCACTAGGGATAGGAAAGAACCCCATTTGGAGCTTTGTCTTAAAAATACAGAGAGGAATTTGGAGTTTAAATCAGGATAAGGCTCTGAGTTGACAGGAAAGTGGAAGCTATGGATACGCTTGATGAACAAAGGTATACAGATCAGTGTTCAGTCTAACAACTGTTTCTACTTTTTGTGGTTGGTATGAAGTTCAAAGTAAATTCCATGTTTAAACGGATGGTGAAATAGTAAACTGGACACAGAGCAGGAGTCCTGGCACAATTCTATCGTATGAGAACACTGCAAGATTCAAGACAAACCTGACATTTTCAGGATGAAATATTAACACAAGGCATACTATGAGCTGAAAACAGTATATGACTACAGCTGCCATCATAATTTCTTAGTATACCTAAGAAGCCCTGATTATTCCATAATACTTCATTCAATGTTACTGCTCTTATTGCCTTTCAAGCCTCGTGTAATTTAAACATAATTTCTTTATAGCAGCTACATGCTCTTGTAATAAGTGCCAGTGACAAATATGCAGTTGCTATTTTTTATAAAATCAGTCAAAGGGAGTTCTGCTGAGTGAATGGTGTTGGTCAAGACATCCTCTCTTACACTGCGACATATTGCTGCATGGCTTAAAATGTGTTCCATCTGCAAGGGCCAGACATGTCCTGTACCTGTAATCAATGTGCAATGAGGATTTCACCTCCCTTACCTACCACCTGTCTTTTCTCTGTCCTGCAATACGCTGTCACCATGGGTATTAAAAGATAACAGAGTTTTTGTTAACTCTGCAAGGCCTCAGAAGTAGGATTAGAAACGCTTCCTTAGTGTGGACTTATATTGGCCTGCCAGGATCTTGCTTGTCTATCTTTCACAACTGTGTAATGACCATATAACTATTACCTGTTACAGTTTTGGTTTAGCTTTGGGCAACTGTGCAGTGTAGCACCTACTGGTCTTGTAATTTTGATACATTTCTGTTACTAATAGGAAGTAATATCTGGGGTTTTATTACATGTGTTCACACTGAGGAGTACAAGCATAGGATGATAACAGAGGTATTGAAAATATAAACACAAGAAGAAACCAGAAGCTCCAGGCAAGTAACAAATTATTAGCGGTCAATTACGGGTCATTAAATGACGGAGGCATTGGGAGATGGCTTATACTGGCTTTAGGGGTAATAAAGGAAACACAGAACAAGTATCCAACATGTGTAAAAGGTACCACATACAGCGAATCCTGATATCATGTGGAATTACTGACCAGTGATGAAAGACCAGGGTGTAAAGCATGTTAAAAAAATGTATAAATGTAACCTCAAGCATATTCCAGAGTGAAGAAAAAGAAATATTATCACCAATGTCACAGTCCTGGAAAACAAGTTATGATGCATATAATTTACTGTTAAACCTTTCTCCTGCTTTCTTGAGTGAATTGGCCCAATGAACTTCAGGACACAGAACGTATGGGAAGGGTGAGTGTAACGCCAAGGGAATGAGGTAGATTCAAGAAAGATTGCATATATTGGATTAAATGCTAACATGGTTAGGAACTTATAAAAAGATTATAAATATTAGCATCATTGTAACTTGAATAGCAATAAATTTTGACTAGATTACTGGGAATCTAATGAGACTATCAGTAAAGTTCTGGGTTAACAAGCAAGGTATGTTTCTTTATCCTATGTAAGTGTCATGGTGGTTTTGGTCTGGCACGCCTGAGACTTGGTTCTAATTTAGATGCAATGGTTGCACTACTCCGGAAGTTCTTACCTTTTTTTCTGTTTCATCCTTATATAGTAACTTGTTCAGCTGTTCAATGTCCTGTCTTCTGGAAAGGTCCTCACAATGGAGAAATAAAGTTGAGAAGTGAGTAAAGAAAAGAGTATTCATGGATGGGATTGGCTGATGGATCAGTTTTCAATGACCTGTGGTAGCAGAATTTATCTGTGGGTGCAGTTAGGTGGAGAAAAGGATGAGTATTTTGAATGGCCTTTCTCAAGAAAGCTGATAGATGGGCCCATCTACAATGATAGTTCTTTTGCTGGAGTAATGGCTTGATTTTTGTGGAAGACCTATAACTAGGGAACTGATGGCTTTTATATCAAAGGAGGGTTGTATTTTGTTTGGAAGGCTATCCAAGCACCGTTATCCCTTATCTATTCAATCCCTCTTCTATGACAATATTCACATCATGCCACTATCTCCCTGCTCCCAATCCCAAAGGACAAGAAAAAAACAAACAAATGAACAAAAAAATCCACCTAACAAAACCCTCAAGGAATAACCCAAAATTTACTACAGTGAAATGAATTTTATTGAGGAAAGTTTATTTACTTTGTAGGCAACTGTGTCTTACAAAAAATATAGGATTGTTTTATAAATAAGTCAGTAGCATTTTATAGCTATAGTTTTTTGTATGTTTTGAATTCACAAAATGCCAGCAAAGGTTTCACAGCTCGTTATTTCACAGTCTATTTTTTATGGGGGCCATTTTGTATGCTCCATTGACAGAGTTTGGTTCCTGGTCCATTTATTACCTGACATAATCTAGATATTTTCCCTCCATTTTTGTCAGGAGTTCTTTCTTCTCCACTGTCTACCAGCTAGCTTGTTACCACACACACTTGCTTCTTCTCTCATGAAATGGGTGTTCATTAGATCATTAGAGGCTTGGCTTTCCTACTCTAAGTCCTTGCACATTTTTCACTACTATAAGATCAGTCTTTCAACTATTTCTCTACTGTCACATCCATTTTTCCTCTACATACATGCTAGACCAAGTAATTATCACAACATTGCCCATGAAAAACAAGCATTTTGGGGACAGCAACGGAACTCATTCTATATACCACAACTCTGCAAACAACATCCTTTGATGTGTAGCATTTAACAAAGCAAACGACAAACTTGATGAGAGTAAGTCACATGGTAAAATAAGCTGATTTCCCACCCACATGACAGCAATATTCTGCTTCACGAGCTGAATGCGTGATTGTCTTTTTCTTTTGAGACAAATATTTCAGGAAAGAGCATTCTCCCCTGATAAAATTGCTTCGGAATGGAGATGGTTTTGTTTTCTTAAAGAGGAGTATTGATGGATTTAGCACAGATGGTAAACATGACAGATGTTTATTTGCTGAGTATGTTTATGTATCAGGAAATTGGTTTATGGAATGACATGCTTGAAGACAGATTAACAAACCACATGATACTGATATATTTTTTAGCTTTTCTTGACATTAGAGGAAATTAGAAATGAGAGACTGTGTCTCCCTTGATTATAACCTTTGATGCAGAACTGCCCTAATAACTGAAAGTTCGGTTAACCAACATTTCCAAAATAATATAAGAGCAGTGACATGCAGTAGATCACTGAAAAGAAAAACAGTCTGAATTAATAGAAAGGAATTAAAATTAGTGTTAAAGATATGTAGCCTGCCAAAGGAAAATCGAAGAAACAACGGCACAACCTCCTGACATGTAGATCTCACAAAACTTGGAGATCTGGAACAAAGAGGAAGATAGTATCCCTCAGGGATTTGGGGGCAACTGATTTGTTTTAACATTTCCATTAGTGATATTGCACAAAAGACAAATAATCAATATAAAAAAAGATCAAGAAAAATAGTAGACTTAAAAATGGTCTGAGTTTGAACACAGACAAAGGAAATAGAATAGATACATTGAATGCATGTCTCTCGCTTTTACAGACTAGTAAGAATTTCTCAGATAAACTGAAATTTCATGATGTAAAATATAAGGAGGAGAATATGTGAACATATTAGTTGATCACAATATGACCACAAATTGATAATATTATGCAGTTATGAAGAGAAAAAAAATAAACTTGAAATGAATTCCAGTACATATATGAAAGTATTGATTGTATTATATGATGTTTTCTGAGGCTTGTATTTTTAGTACTCTATTTTTAGGAGCAATAAATGCCATCTGATAGTTCAAGAAGCCATATGTGAAATGTAACAGCCCCTGCTTAAAACTCCCCTGCTCATTCTGCTCAAAACTAAGTGATGAGCGGATTGATTGTGTGTCATTAAGATCGTTCAATCTTCATAACAAGCTATTTACTTTAGGGTTTGGGGTTTTTTTAGTTTACTTTTTGCTATATTAGAGACTTCAACTTGAGTTCTTAGCTAGTATGTTCTAATTCTTCATTATACTCACTATTATATGAGGTGCTGGAGTGTATGTAATACAGCAGGATAAGTGAACACATTTATTCTGAATCATTTGTAGTAAATTTATCCCTAGAGGCAGTTCTTCCCTGAACTTCTCTATGATTGCTTCATGACAGTATTCCAGTGTGCAGTGTGGCTTCTTCTATTATCAAAAGTCTGCTTTTGTTTGTCTTTCTTTCTATGGTAGCACTGGAGTTCAAGCAAGAACAAAACTCAGTTCTAATAGAAACATTTAAAAGACAGAAGAAGCTTTCCCTTGTCAAAGACCTTTTAGCTCTGTAGTCATTAAATAAAGTACTGATAACAACAATAACAGGCCAGACTTTGTATTAAATTAACATTACATGTGTCAGGACCAGGCCTATCACACTGATTTTCTCTGAACTTGTCCTTTTTATAGCTTTGTTTTAGCTCATTTACGTGTAACAGCATTTGTCTAATAACAATATAGCTGTTACTGAGTTTGCTTTAGCTTTGTTTAACTTGGGGTGTTTGTGTGGTTTAACAAGCATTGTTAAAATTTTTGATGTACATGGGAATAACAAGTAGTTATGCTGTGTGCTGGAAAGTGACTTTAGCACAAAGATGCAGCTAAAGGAATATAGGTATACAGTGACAGCTGAAAGCATGAGCACAGGTTGACACTGGAGAACCCGAGTCTATCAAGAAGACACCAGTGGTCATATATTGATAACAACGCAAACACAAGGGCTGGACACCTAGTTTTAGGTGTCATAAAAATAAAAAATCACATACACTTAACACAAGTACAACATTCCAAATGTAGAAAAGTGAGATATAACATGGTGTTTCAGTGAAGAAGGCCACGAAAATTAACAGAGGGATGGAACATGTCTTATGAGGACAGGCTGAGAGAGTTGGGGTTGTTCAGCCTGGAGAAGAGAAGGCTCCAGGGAGACCTTCCTGTGGCCTTCCAGTACTTAAAGGGGGGTTATAAGAAAGATGGGGACAAAGGTTTTAGTAGGGTCTGTACTGATAGGACAAGGGGTTTTAAACTAAAAGAGGGTAGATTCAGACTAGATATAAGGAAGAACATTTTTACAATGAGGGTGGTTAAATACAGGAACAGGTTGTCCAGAGAGGTGGTAGATACCCCATCCCCAGAAACATTCAAGGTCAGGTTGGACAGGGCTCTGAGCGACCTGCTCTAGTTGAAGATGTCCCTGCTCATTGCAGGGATGTTGGACTAAATGACCCTTAAAGGTCATTTCCAACCCAAACTGTTCTGTGATTCTATGATTCTAAGAAAGAAGGTGTGAAACATGTAAATCAAACAAATAGAAATAATCCTAAGAACATCCTAAGGTGAGGAAAGAAACAAACATGAATATCAACATCTTGCTCCTCCTGCCAAAAAGGAAGAAAACACTTTCTGTAAACATCATACCTGTGATGCTGAGAACTTGTTGCAATTCTCCCCTCCAGAAAAAAAATGTTGATGTTAAGATCCTGAGGAGCACTGGAAACATCACAGCACAATATCAGCAAAAACGGGGAAGATACTAGGCAGGTTTTATATAAGAACTTGCAACTCTAGTATTGTTAATGAGATTTCTGTAGTATTAAAATTTAGATAGTGAGAGTTAGCATCATTATAACTGGGCTAATAGTATTTTTTTATTTTATTTTGTTTACATTAGTAAAAATTTTAGGTAAACCAATAATAAAATATTGGCTTCACTTATAAGTGAAGTGTTTATGTTTTCGCACATCACTGTCCAAACAGGCAAAGGGAATACAACAAAATATACAACCCAAGTGAGCCAAATACACATATCAAATTTGTCCTAAAAGTTACATTTAACTTCTTTAAAAATTCTCTAAGAGGCACCATATTAGTGATGATGAGGTATCAGCTGGACTAGGAAACAGGAAGGAAGAGTAAAAATAAAAAGGAAAATACCTCATCAGTCCTGGAGACAGAATGTTGCAACCAAAAACTGTCAAAACTGCCTGATGAAACCTGTGTCTAAGGTTGCCTACATAAACTGCCTTTTGCATACACCCTGCCAGACTTCAGTTTCTACTTGATCATTTCCAAAATTTAATTCTAAGCCCATGGGAAGCATATGACCCCTGCATGCATGGATTTTGCTTTCCAGAATAGGCTTCCAGTGATACTTCTGTGTTTCATGATGTGAGAGGGCATAAATAGCCTTTATTTACTCAAAAACCACTGCAATCAAATCTACGCTGATATGACATAGCCCTGCAATGTTCTAGGATGGATCGGTGAAATGTTAATACTGCTATCTTTTGTTTCTCTGAAATGGAGAACACCATCAAATTAGTTCCAGTTATCTTGTTCATTTTACTTCTTGATTAATGCCCTTGACGAGAAGAGTTCTTGCATTTGCTTTTTATCTGATTCACTCTATTTCTAGCTCAGGCTTCAATGATTTCCCATGGTAATTCCCAGGATACACCTTTGAAGGTGAATCCCAGGATACCCTTTGAAGCCCCGTATCCAGTGTTTTGGATTTTTTTCACACTTTCCAAAGATTTTCTAAAGCTATAAGGACAACACAACTTTTTATCTGCATATAATTGTTTGGTCTCCAACTTAATTCGGTTGGGTTTATTATTGTTTTTAGGTGTCAGCCAAGGAGTCACTTATTTCATTCTCTATTATTTCTCTTTTTCCTTGAGTGCTGCTAAATATGAGCCGGTAGAATCATACAGTGTTAGGACATTCACCTAGTGGTGGCTGTCTATATTTTCTGTAGTCTTTCAGAGGAAACAATAGGATTAGAAATATAAATAAACAAGCTATCCAATCCCTAAAATCTTGTTACTAATGAATAGAATTACAATACAAGATAGTGACAGATCTGACACTTCTAGAGCAGTTCAAACTTTTCCTTTAAGCTTTGGGGAGCATCAATATCTTTCAGCTTTACTGGAGTGTTAAGTCAGCAGACAAATGTCTAAGATGTTTATTTGGCCCTAGACTGAGGTTAAGCTAATTGAACTGGACATGAGAAACTGCTGTACATAACATGAGAAAACCACTGGATGAAACAGATGACTGAAAAGCTGACAAAAGTTACAGACAGCTCTGTGAAGGGTGTCTGGATCTCACGAGTGTGCAAGAGGGGTTATGTGGGAAAGGGCTAAGCCTCACAGACCCTTGGAGGGAGTGCTGAAGCCCCTCAGGGAGTGCAATTGCTCAAGGTGAGCAACACCAGGGTAATTGTACCAGTAAGGCTGTGCACCGCCTAGGTAACCCACTTAGGACTATCCGAAATATTAAACTTGGTTATGGATGTAGCAAAGCTGGGAACAATGCGGGGGGGGGAAAAAGTAATTAAGAGAATTTATTTGGGAAGGCTCAAGAGTGATAAAGGGGGAAGAACCAGGGAAAAGAAAGGGTTTTTTTTTAAAAATAGGGAGTATAAGGAGTAGCAAATTACGTGATCAGTGCTGTTTGATGGCCCATGTGAAGAAGCTCTGCATCTGAATACAACAGTTTGGAGCAAGACAGTAAATCCACTATTCCACTCTGAATAGGCCTGACCTATCCAATGTATGGAAAGACCTGGCATGGATTCCCTGGCATAGGTAAATAATTAAGACAAGGACCATGAAGTGCTACAGGAAATCAGAAAATCTGCCAACACTGAAAACAAAATAATAACTGTAGATTGACACTGTACAGGTCAGAGAGATTACACATAATGGATATGATGAAGATTAAGTGTTTAGAAGCTACCAATCATTGTTTCTTGGAGTAATTACTTGGAAAATTCACATAAGAAAAAATATTTGATTTAATCCTGAAAAGTACCCAGCACCTAGTTCAAGATGTTAGAATATAAAAGCCACTTCACATTAGAAAAGAAAGGAACATAAAACCAGCTTTCTCATCGCTGGGAAGGCCAAAAATTCTACTTTTGCACTTTGAAGATGAAGAGGTACATTAGAAAGAAATTAAACTGCTCACCTGAAAGAATAAAATGCTTGTTCATTGTGTGCTTGCAGAAGAATACAATATTAGAAGCTTAGGCTAAATGTAGATTGCCATACAAAATGGACTTTAAAAAGACCACACAAAGAAGGAAATAATTCCTCAGCATGATTAGACAGCAGCCTAGAAGAGGCCATTAGTGGATAAAAAATACCCTTTAAAAGTAGAAACCATATCAAAATGAGTAGAATAGAAAAGAACCTTTTAGAGATTTTGAGAAGCAAATTGCTCAAGGCATTAAAACTAATAATAAAATGTTTCAGCTTATAATAAGCAAACAGCTTTCTACAGGCTAGCACTAACCCAGTATATAGTTAAGATGAAAAAGTAGCATACATAAGAAAAGATGTACTCGAAGATAATTTCAGTGTTTACTACAGGGAAATATAAGGACTTTCTACAGCAGAGAAAAGAGAAGAAATCTGAGGAACTGCCTCAGATAAAAGTGTCAATAGAAGGGATTCAAAACTACTAATTCATATAATAGTAACTTACCACCACTTTACTATATTCACTGAAGAAATGCTAGAGGAACATGAACTCACTGAACGACAAACTATGATGTAAGAAATACCTTCTAAATTAGCTTCAAAATGAGAAGAACAGAATGTGGCAAATATGAGGGTTCATAAAGATGTCCTGTTGTTTTCCAGAGAATTATAGACCAGCAATTTCCATTTGAAATCAACTTGTAGTTTTAGAAGAAGAAATGGAACTAGAAGACACGTGAGTAAATATTTTGGGGGGACAGTGGCAAGCTGGGTTGGCCACTAAAAAAACAACAGATGTTCTCTATTAACCCCTCACCCTTCCCACAAGGGGAAGGGAGAGAGAATAAGGAAGAGACATGTACGGGTTAGGAAAAAACCCTAAACCAGCTATAATGAAATATTAACAATAAAAAGAAAAAATAATAATATTAATATAAAAGTAGCGAAATATATACAAATACATACAAAACCAATATCGAGCTCCCAGGATGATGATCATGTCACCAGCAAGCACTGGAACTGGACTAAGCAGCAGATGGGAACTGGATTCAGGAACACACAGATCAAAATCAAAGGCAGAAGAACAGACAGGGTCCTCCACAGATGTCAGCCATTGAAGAAAAGAAAATTGGTTTTGTTCTATCTCAAACCAGGACAGAAAGTAAATGTGACTTTTGCAGAGAGCAGTTGTGCCCCAGAGAACAATTATTTGAAGCAGGCAATAAGTTTAAATTAGGACTTTACATTGTACTTCAGTATTTTCAAAATATTTTAACGAGGCCAGCTGTTGAAAACTCTTAATAAACGTCAAGATGAACAGGTGAATACCAAATGTCCTCTTGTGGATTAATGGACAGTGAATGATTGAAATCAGTGACAGAAGTAAATGATCAGTGTTTACAATAAAAGGGGAATAATTTTGGGATCTGCTAGGGATCTGAGTCAGCTTCTGTGTTGTCCAATATATTTAGGAGAATCAGTCGTATGAAGAAAGTGAAGTCTGCAGATAAAAGATATAAACAATTTCAGACCTCAAATTTCCTATAAGAATCTCCAGAAAGATTTCACAGTGATCCATTAGTGAAAAAAAAATCACTGAAATTTAATGTAGACAGTTAAGCACATGAATAACAGAGGGGATCCAGAAGAAGCCAGTCATACAAAGCTGATCCGTCCACCATCAGGCATTAGAACTAATGCCACCAGGAAAGTGTATAAAGTATTGGTAATCAGAGATTACTTATTGAGAGGCACTGAAGCAGTCATGTGTCATCCAGACAATTTCTCTACAGAATTTTGCTGCTTACCAGAAGCTTGCATTTCTCTCAACCACTGAGAGGCTGCCAAGACTGGTGAACCCTACAGATTACCATCCACTCCTGCTGTTCCATGTAGGGTCCAATGATACTCTGACGAGGTAACTTAGAACCTTCAAAAGAGACTATATGTCTCTTGGAGCAATGTTAAAAGAATCTGGAGCATTGGTGATGTTATCCTCTATACTCGCAGTCAGAGGAAGGGGTTTAGGAAGGCAGAGATGAACAGCTGAATGCCTGGCTGCATGACTAGTGCCGTACTCAACTTGTTGGCTTCTGTGATCATGAATCTACATTTGAGAAGTTGGATCTGTTGGGAACTGGTGGGACTCAACTGACCAAGTGGGCAAGAGGATCTTCACCAACAAACTGGCCAGACTTATATGGAGAGCTTTAAACTAAATTTAATGGGCAAATGGGATGAAGTTTTGAGCAACAGAGAGGAGACTGATGATCTGTTAGTAACCAACAGGGTAACACTGGTGAAATATCTCAAAGGAATTAGGACGTGTTCCTCTAAAAATGTGACAGGGTCAATAGCCCATCTGAAGTGCCTCTACACCAAGGCACGCAGCATGGGTAACAAGCAGGAGAAGCTGGAAGCCATTATGCAGCTCGAAAGCTAAAATGTAATCACTGTCACTGAAATACGGTGGGATAAATCACACGACTAGAGCTCTGCAATTGATAGCTATAAACTGTTCAGAAGGTACAAAGAAGGAGGGCTCGGGAGAGAGTTACCTTCTGTGTAAAATAATGGATTTACTCCGCTGTTTTTGAAAAATAACGATGAACAAGTTGAGAGCTTATGAGCAAAAACTGGGGGCCAAGCCAACAAAAGAAACCTTGTAGCTGGTGTTTACTACAGGCCGCCCAACCAAGGGGAGCCTGTAGATAAAGCATTCTTACTTCAGCTATGGGGAACAGGCTCTGATCTTGCTGGGGTACTTCAAGCGCCTTCACATCTTCTGGGAAAGCAGCACAGCAAGCTGTAAGCCATCCAGAAGACTCTTTGTGAGCATCAGTGATTTTTTAATCTAGGTGATAGACAACCCAACCAGAGGAGAAGCATTACTGGACCTGTTGCTCACCAACACAGAAAAACTAATTAGGGATGTCAAGATTGGAGACAGTCTGGGCTGCAGTGATCATGCTCCGACATAATTCTCAGTCTTGAGGGATATTGACTCAGGATGCTGACACAAGCCACCAATGTCCAATCATACCTTGGGCTGCATAAAAAGACATGTAGTCAGCAGATAAAGGAGGTGATTCTGCCCCTCTGCTCTGCTCTGGTGAGACCCACCTGGAATAATGCCCCCAGCTCTGGGGCCCCCAGTACAGGAAAGACATGGACCTGTTAGAGTGGATCCAAAGGAGGGCCAGAAAAATGATTAGAGGGCTGGAGCACCTCTCCTATGAGTAAAGACTGACAGGGTTGGGATTGTTCAGCCTTGAGAAAAGAAGGGTCCGAGGGACCTTATTGCAGCATTTCAATATATAAAGGGGGCTTATAAGAAAAATTGAGAGACACTTTCTACCAAGGCCTGTAATAACAGGACAAGGGATAATGGCTTTAAACTGAGAGGGGAGAGGTTTAGATTGGACAAAAGGAAGACGGTTTTATGATGAAGTTGGTGAGAAACCGTACCAGGTTTCCCAGAGAAGTTGGGGATGTCCCATGCCTGGAAGTGTTCAAAGTCAGGTTGGATGGGGCTTTGAGTAACATGATCTAGTTAAAGATGTCCCTGCTCATGGAAGGGGGGTTGGACTAGCTGATCTTCAAAGGTCCCTTCCAAACCAAACCATTATTTGATTCTATGACAAGCACTAAATAACAAAATAAATAAATAACAATAAATATAAACATGTACTCAGGGGTTTCAATTGTTTATTTACATTAAGGGGAAAACAGAAAGCAATCAAACCTTTGGAGAATCCAGAAACCTTTGTTTCTGAAAACACCAGCTGAAATTACTGGGGTACAACAATGCAGGCCGAATAGCAATACAGTTAGGAAAGTGAAAGACAACCAAACTGAAGATACATGTTTACTACTGTGTAAACCTGTGGGCTGCCCCCTCTTCAATATTGTCCAGAATTTTGGTCACCACATCTTTGAAGAATAGCACTGAAATATGGCATGGGTTAACAAATAGAAGTCAGGCAATGAACAGTCTCTTTACATAAGAAGAAACTAAATGGATTGGGGCTCCTCATTGTGAGGGGAAAAAAAAAAGATATAGCAGAAGAGAGATATGACAAAGGTTTATAAAAGCACAGGTAAAACAGAAAGGAGGGAATGACCATTAATTAACAGGAAATGACCATTTGTTATTTCTCACAGATTAAGACCAGTGAACTCCTGTTAAAAGAGAATAAAATACTATCCATGCATCACGAGGACATTTCCATGGAGTATTACTGAGCCTAAAAATACAGATGACTTCCTAAGAGGATAATACTAATTAAAAAAACTGTTAGTAACTATTAATCAGAATAGCAAAAACATAGCAAAAACATCCGGATCAACATTTCCTTCTGGATCTTTTATTTTGCAAGAATATGGTAGGAAAAGTATAACATTGTATACGCCCTGTTTCTTGTACACTTTATCTAAGCATCCATTACTAGCTACTGAAGAGAAAGTACTGGTCTAAGAAAAATCTTTGCTCTGACTCATCATAAGTATTTTGATGATGTTTTAGTTTAAAAAGATACTCAGGCTAAAATATCTCTTATTTGATGGATGATAAAGTTGAGCATTGTGATGTATATTGATATTTCAATGATAGGTATGTTTAAAGGAACAGAAAACTTTCAAATATTTCCAGTCCTGATTATTTAAAAACAAAAATAGATATTATCTGAAACAAAAATTTGTCACAGTTGAGGTTTACAATCTGGAAGAAGTGGCAATTGGATTTAAGTATTGTTAATAGTGTAAAAAACACTAGCATATTAGGTAGCCAAGAATCAAGACCAGAGCGTTGTATGAACTTAATATGTTGCTGTAGCTGGGACTAGATAATTTACCTTCCATTCCCTTTTGCCTTTCTCCCTACCCTCTTTTCACCGCTGCTCCAAGTAGTTGAAGAAAAGTTTGCAAATCCATAAGGAGCACATTTCCTTAGCTACTATATGGACTTTATAATACATTTTAACAATCTTAAAGCAGCACCAGGTTATCAGTTAAAAGTGCCAAGACAGCAGTGAGAATGAGAAAACAGACCATTGAGGGATGTATAGAAACATTTTAACAGAAAGAGCTGGAGCTATGTTTTTCTTTATTTTTATTTTTATTTTTATTTTTATTTTTATTTTACTACTCTAGGCAGCTATCTGTTTTAATCTGGCCCTAAGTACTGACTTCAAAAACAGAATTTCACTAGAAAAAGAACAAAGTCACTTCCCAACACCCCTTGGTTAGAAGGTTTTTGGAAAAATATGTCAATATCTTCCAAATTCCTTAATCCTAACTAATTGGTGAGAATATATTGTGCTTCAGTAAGTTGCCAGACTATTAAAGGCAATATGTCAAGGGGGTTGACTAACAAGTACACAAAAGTAAAATACCACGGTAATGGAAAGAAATTGTTTCCAAATAACACTCACAGTAAAGATAGGATACATGTGTCTAAATGTGAAAGTTAATGGACTATTTGGGAAAGGTTACTGGTAACCGATAGAACAATCACAGAATCATAAAATTATTTAGGTTGGAAAAGACCTTTAAGAT
>VZSZ01010603.1:0-38083 GCA_013398815.1 Ibidorhyncha struthersii
GGTCACTTCCAACCCTGACTATTCTGTGATTCTGTGATTCCTTGTATTTCCCTAACCCCAGATAAGACCATTTAATGTAAACATTGTCATTCTGATGCTCTGCTTTGTCTTTCACTATCGCCTACTTCTCCATCCTGATATCTCTTCTCCTTCAAAACACTTTGCCATAACCTACATGTCTTCTCACAATCCACCTTCTTCTGTTTTGTCTATTGACTTTTACTCTAGACTGTACTGTCTGCCCTTTTTTTTTTCTTTTTTTTTGTCTTCCTTGTGTTCCTTCTTTAACAAAATGCCTTCACTCCCCCCCGTCACCACCTTGATAAAATGGTAGGTTGCCAGTTCTGTGGAACAAGACTGATGTATCTTCCTTTTTGGTTCTTTTTTTATTTTTATTACTTTTTTTACTTATAAGCTGCATTTTTAATCAGTCTAAACTTTCATTTCAAATGTTTTAGGGGGGGCTGATAACAAATGCCCATTTGTATTTCATTTTAGCTAGATTTGTTCCTATAGCAAGAACAGAATATTACTTTTATTGTTGATTTATAGCATACAAAAAGTTTTAACTTTCCTATGTATCTAATACTATTCAAGTGGTCTCTTTCTTTGGTTTACATTTTCTTTCTCTTTTACTCATGTAATCCTTTATATGCTTTTTCAGAATTAAAGGATGAAATTCTGGACTTACTGACACCAGTAAGAAAACAGCTGTGTATTTAATATATGATGGCAAAAGTTTTACCATCTTTGTGCAACTTCTTCCTGTTCCAGCCTTGTCCTTGATTCACTGTTTAAACCCATTCATCTGTCAGTTGTGGTACCAGTCAATACCTGGCAATAAGCCACACTGAAAGATTTAGCTAGAACTTCTTTGACCACATCTTCTGTTCAGGAAAGTCTCTTGTCATAGGTTTTGTACGTTTTTGTTGGGTTTTGTTGTTGTTTTTTGTCTTTTTTTGTCTTTTTTTTCTTTTTTAACCTTTGCAATGTGTTGTGGAATATTTCTGTTCCTAAATGTTTTACTGAGCTCCTGGAAGTGGTTGACTAAATAATGTATACCGTGCATGTACATGTGGCTAGCATAGTGGAAATGTCACAGTACCCAAGTCAGTATGTTGTTTTTATCAAGGTGCTGCTAATAGTAAACAGGGAAATGTAAACTGTTTCAGAGTAACAGCAACACAAATAGTTTACATTGTTACTCAGTTTTTTTAATGCTGTATGTGAGCATGCAGTAAATTAAGTCTGAAATAATATTCTTCTGCACTGGAGGAGGGGTGCTGAAATGTAACCTTTCAGGACTGAAAGTTTCTAAGAGCAGGTTAGTATAATAAGCATCCTCTCAGGGTCTCTTCTAGTCTAGGTGACTTCTTATGGTCAATTAGTATGAACTTCAGAAACTCTTGGGCTCTGCTCACTAAAGCATTCCAGGGAAAACATTAATCTGCCCCTTGGAACTGAATACTGTTATCAGTGGCACCACTAATATTTCATTGAATACTTTTGATGGAACACTACGAATAAGTAAACAAAAGGAATATTTATTCCACATAAGTATTATTTTCTGTGTAAATATAGATCTACTAAATGTGAACATGCTGGCATACCTATCATGCGTTATGCTTCTGTTAAAGTAAAGTAAATCATAGTAAGCAGTGCCATGGTCTGTCCACTGTGCCTGGCTACTACTCTATGTAAGCAAACTCCTCAGCCAACAAGCCTTTCCTGATACAGGTATACAGAATGGTGGTTCTGGGTAGCAATGCTTGTTTTCTTCTTACTGGGTTGGGGTTTTTTTCTTCTGTAATTGATCTGACAAAAGGAAGGTATAGGTTTGAAATAAGAGGACTCAGTAATGCTGTTTAGTATGGTTGCAACTTTTGTTGGAACAATTGGAAAATGATCTCCTTTAAGAACTTGGAACTGATAACATTATAAAATTGTATGGTATGATAACTCCAACTGTTTCACATTAGTGGGAAATGAGTGAAAACAGGCCAACCTTGATAGGAAAGGGGAACAGGAAAGAAGCAAGTCATTTATTGGTATACCACAATGCAGAAAATTCATTTTAAATCTTTTTTGAAGAGGGGACAGAACTGTCCTTATATGTTATGAAAATTTATTTAAAGTTTTTAAAAAACCTCTGAATTCTAAAGTGACTTAATGTTTCTATTATAAGCATCTGCCAAAGCCCCCAGTGCATTTATAGTTCTCGTTCATTTTTTCAAGGTACTTAGAGAGAAAAGAGACAAAAAAAAAAAGGAAGAATGAAAAGCAAGCGTTATGGTGTAAGCTCTTCCTTAGGACTTAAATGTAGTTTCAGTGCAACCAGCTGCATTGAAGCAGGGTCAGTTTCCCCATATGGCTTGATCCTGCTTCAGTGCAGCAGGTTAGACTAGAGGTTACAGGTGCAGCATTCTTCACAAATTAACTGTACGAATTAGCTGCATTTATCTAGGCTCGACTAATTGCATACCAAGCAGTAGCATGATGTGATTTCAAATGGCCAGTATATTAAAATAGGAAAATCAGACTACTGGACCTTTTAACAGTTAATAGAGTATCTTGAAAGGGCACAGTCTTGATAAGCACTTTTATAAAAAAGAAATAGTAAATTATGAAGCCTCTTGAATTTAAACAATGTGTCTGATATCAGATATCTGCTGTCCTGGATGATTTGTTTGTATTAACCTGTGCCTGTTTGCCTTAATGACTGAGGGAATAATAAAGCTGATCTGTTTGCTTTTACAAGAAGGGAGTAATAAAGCTGATCTGTTTGCTTTTACAAGAAGGCATTTATTGCAAGTGATGTGTACTACAGAGGCAGAAAAGGTCAGTAACCAATAAATGCCCTTTTTAAAAAGGTATAAAAAGTAATAAAATACTTAGCATGATGAATATAACTTCAAAAGTTAACCTTTTCCTGAAAAGCAATGTTATGCAATTTTCCATTGCCAAAAGCATTGGTACATGTCATCAATGATGGGTTTATATACACACAGCTTTCATGCGTTTGTAAATTTTTTTTATGCTGTACTTCATTCTTTCCAATTTGAAAAATCTAGGTTTTCATGTCTTAGGAAGTAAGAATAGAAACCAATTTTCAGAGTTCTTGAAATGTTTTGAGTTTTCTGATTCAGTAGGGTTTATATTAAGAAATAGGACTGGTATGTACATCCAGACAGTTTACTGTGATAACAGTTGAGATTGGGAAGTACTAAAGAAGAAAAGAGGCTCTAAAAGCAGAAAAAGTCATTATAACAGAAGCCTTCATTTAGTGCTGTATAAATGAAATCAATGTTAATTCTGGTGGAAGAGCAAGGAACTACATTTCTAGATAAACTGAAAGATTTCTTCGAGCAACAAGTCAGACATCCCAGGGAGTTCCTCAAAATTTCATTCTGTACCTGGCCTGGTTCTTCTAATCAGCTACTGTGGACAGAGTACTGTATCCCTGATGTGACCTAGGGTAACCACTGTAAGGACTCAATACTTCCCTATGGCTGTGATACAGTAGAGGCACGCTTGTGTTTTTTCATGACTGGATCACACCAGAGGAGATGCATTCTTCGATCCTTTAATACAGGCAAGGTTAAGTATCCCCTCCCTTCTCCCCAAGGAGATATAGGAGATCTGAGTTTCAAAACGAATAGGATGTTTATCCTGATTTTTGTCATATCATAGATTGGAAGGAGAAAATATATTTTCAGAAAATGGGAGAAAAATACTTTTCTCACAGAGCTGATTTTACCAATATCTCTCTTTTTACCACTTATCACATACCATTATTTCCTCTAGCCTGTGTTTTATACAGGAATGACAATATAATTATTTTCCTGAATTTGATGTTTGTTAGTCTTCTGGGGACCAGTATGTCATTGAATACCAGTGCTAGAGAGGTGAATATGAAGGTCTCCAAGTCATCTAGCCCAAGTGTTTCAACAGGAGTGTATTTGGAATTTCACTTTATTATATTGTTGCATGAATAACAAGATTAAATGAATGCTTGTAATGAAGCTCACTGTCTTGTAATTTGAAGGCAGTATAGAGTTTCTTACTTGGTTTTGGTAGTACGAATGTTAAGTTTAATTACTTAAGGGGCTGAAGAAGATTCGGTACAAACATGAGTAAATACAAAGTATCAGAATTTCTTAATATCCAAGAGCTTCACAACTAGGGAAAATGAGGATTAATTGTTTGAAGTGTTTATTATTTGAAATATTGACAAATACCGTATGCTATCTAGATCTGGTTTACATTGTTTCTATTTATAACCTGCAGATTGTTGCATTGTTGTAATTGTTTGCAAAGGTAGTGAAATTAAATTCAAATCAGTTACGACTCCTGGATGAGTTGATTATCTGGCTTGTGTAAATTGGCATAATTCTTCTTACTTTGATAGGAATACGTTAGGGTGGAACTGTTGAAATTCTGTCCCAATGTGTCCAGTCTCCAGCTCATCAGCTTTAAATAATAGGACTTCTTTATAGTATTTTAGATTGTTTAAAAACTTGTTCAGCCTTATACAGCTAATTAAACTTCTTACCTTTGTTGTATCAAATAAACTACCTGCTTTAACTGCTGTTCAAGTATTTAATGCCATACTTATTTCAAAATGCAAACAAATCAAAATAACAGGCACCTCTTGAGAGTGCCTGCTGCATCTTTTAAATACGCCTTCAGTTCTGCTTAGCCTGATTCTTTGAGAGAGAATTGCTAGGAAAGATATCTAAAGAAGAGAGATCAAGAAAACTTTAATGACTTGTGGGGCGCAGCTTCAAAGTAATCATCATCAGCATAACTACTTTGTGCTATAAATGCATTTCTAGCCTAATAAACAAGTGTGATGTAAATTTTCATTATAGTAATATAAAGTTAATTTAGTTGTTGGAATTGTGATCTTGAAATCTTGTACATAGTAAAGTTGTCTAATATGCACAATACGTGGGAAAGAACAAACTTGAATTAATTCCTAGATAAAATTAGTATGCATTGCACTTCAATGACTTGTCTTTGTTTTGCTACTCTAATGAAAATTTCAGTTAATTTCAGTTTTGTTCTCTGCCTCCCCCACATTAGTTCCATTGTCTTGATTTGCATCATTTGTAGCAGCTGGCTTCTTGTCAATCTGTAGTTTGGACCTTTACATCAAACAGCCAATTAATTACAGGAAAAGAAATCCCAATAGTACTTCTATGCTTAGAGGCTTTCACAATCATCAAGAAGTGAATGTTGATGATTCTTGTCAGAAGTGAGAAATGGAACATGGGGAAGGGGGCAGTGCAGGTTTCACAGGTACCATTAGTTATCTCTAGAAGTACGTGTCGGTCAGTTGTCTGAACCTTCCCTTTCCTGCACCCTCACCTTGTTTGTTATAAATTTAAACTAGGAAAAAATAGCAATTAAAAAAATACTATGAGTTAAGTATTTTTTGTTAAAGGACGCATAGCCTTAATGCGTCTCAAGTGCAGAAGCACTCTGTGAAGTTTATTGGAAGGCGTGTTTGTATCCTAAATGTTAGTTCTTTTTCCTTGTATCACATCTTAACAACATAACCAAAAAAGCCTACTTGAATTCTTTGTCATAACTAATCTGTTTTTCTTTCTATAAAGAGAAATCAAGAGACCCTTTTAAATTACTTAACATGTACAAAAGACTCACAAGTATATTGTCCAGAAGGGGACCATAGAAAGAGACGTTTAAAATGCGAGCAGTGTTTAGACCTTCAACTTCAACACGTAATTTAGTCTTCTGTCAAGTTGCTGCACTTTGTTAAATTCCTCTTTTTCTTAATGGCCATTAGTAATGATTAGGAAATTAATGTTGCTTTTGTATTTTGCTGCACTTCTCTTGTCCTTTTTTTAAAGGAAACAACAAAATGCACTGTTCAAATAACGCTATTTACTGTGCTGGGGAAATAGGCAAAGCAAGTGGAGATGGGGAAGAAGGTGTATGGTATAAACATGAAGGAGATATGCTCTACTTACAGTGAAATACTCTATTCAAATGATGGGCTAGTTTAGTCTAATTTATTTGCTATCTTCTATTGCTTATTTCCCCCATTTTTGTGTTTTTCTTGAACAAATAGGTAAGATTTTCTTGGCTATCTTTTCAAGATACACATCATCTCTGACTTTCTGATGGTTTTTGCTATCCTTAACTGAGCTATCTCATGTAGTCTATCTTTTCAATAGTATGCAGATCACAAAAGAAGGTAATACTTTGCCCAGCTCTTAAGCGAATATTGAATTTGGTTAGATACAGTGTCTGTTTTGTACCAATATCCTCCCTCATTTTCTGTACCGTATTGTTAGCACAGTTTAAGAGCTCGGTCCAGCATTATTTCAAGGTCATTTTCAAAGTCCTGCTGTGATTCTGATTCTTTTATGTTTGTCTCTGGTTTTGAGCTGAATATGAAATTTAGCGGTTTAGCTTTTGAATGGGAAACTTAATTTACAACTTGTCAGTTCGTTTACAAAACGGGTACCACTGTGAAGGATTCTCCGAAACATATATGCGGCCTTTCTCTTTTGTTCTCTGCTCATTTCTTTGTTCCCGTGAAGCATGGAAATACACAAAAATCACTTCGAAAATCTAAATTCATAGCTGTCACTGCTGACCGTATCCTCCGGGCCTTCCAGGCTGCACCGGCTGTGCGAGACAGCAGATGGTGGCTGCACATGCAGGGTATCCATCCAGGAAACAACGCTTGCCTTCTCTGAGCATTACTGCCCTTTGTCTGCCCACAAAATTCCAGTTTATTGAGAAAACTTGAGTAACTGCTTGTAGAAATGTCAGGATCTTTTTTTAAAATATAAACCCTCTTAAATTTTATCATGTTCTTTCCCATACATGTATCCAGGTGCACCATTTGTTGTCTCTGTTTTATGGTGAGTCAGTGTTACATGTAATCTCTGAAATGCTTGTGATTAATCAACTATCATAGGCTTTGAAATGTGTGTTTAACTTTCAAGGTATTTAAATACATTTTAATCCCGTGTGAATAGAATAGTCCAAAATGATTGGGAGTCTGCTAGGCAGCAGGTTTTAGCACGAGTTAGAGCCATTAAGTCCATTCGGATTTGTCTCAAACTGTAATAATGACAGTCTATAAACCAAGAAAACTTTGGATACATGAAAGTCATTCAAAATACACAGTCCCAAAGGAGGTGTTGCAGCGTATCTTTAGCTTTGATAGCTGAAATTTGCTTTGGGGATTCCACGTAAGAGAAGTTAAGCTTTTTTTTGATTAAATTACAACTTTTTCTTCTATAATGGAGAGTAACCTAAGTCTGAATAAACCTATTCCTTGTCTTAAAGTGAAGACTATTCAGCAGTTGTGTGGGCTAGATAATCATGAAGCATTACTGCTATAGAAAACCAAATTGAAATACAACGGTAGTTACACAGACGCAAAGGGACCTGCAGCAGTGGGCACACATAGGAGCCCAGAGCACAAACATGCTTCATCCCAGCCTAAACTGTGTGTCTTGTGCTCGTGACAATGAGTGTCGTGTTTGGAAAAGGAGCTCCCCTTGCAAGGCTGATGGAGACTCTTAGATCCTGGAGTTGTCACACCCCTAAAATCACTTGTTTTCAGTACCAAATACTGAATGCATCATCATTAAGCATTGTGCTTTGCTCTCTGTAATCGAGCCTACTACTTGAACTAGGCTGTCTGTTTTGAATTTTTCTAGGAAGTGAGGAACTGACATTCAAGTCATGTTTTTTCTAATAATTATTTTTATACCACTGGAAACAATGACAACAGTATTTATAGCTAGGATAAAAAGTCAAAAAAAGTTGTCAAAGTGCATCTGACTGGTTCTTTGATTGTTTATCAGTTTAACTGATAAAATGGGAGATTTCTGTCTCTGGTTATGTGAATGGTAGCGCTGATTTCTGTTAAGTGCTTTAAAACGATGGATTTCTGCAGTTAAAGTGATGGGTTTAGGTTTCATAGTGACTCTAAAATTTGTATCCCAGTTGACTGAATTTCTGTTACCCTTATTAAGGGATGGGAATGAGAAATTTTTATGCATGGATGGCATGATAGCATAGAGGTTATAATTCATTCACCACTTTATACTTCCCCTGGAGTCCATGGATATTTTGCTCTGATAGTTTTATTGGCCAAACAAACCCGTTAACAAGCATGAACGTTCTGACAGACATTTTAATAATAAAATGACCACTTTATATAAGGGGAATTATTCTTTGGAATTTAAAACTTGCAGAAAGGATATATACTTTAATTTATTTCACTTTTGCGGTTTTAGTGTAGTTTTAGCACGTGATTTCACAAATCCTTAATATTTTTAAATACAGGTAACGAATTTGGACATCCAGAATGGCTTGACTTCCCCAGAAGAGGGAATAATGAGAGCTACCACTATGCCAGAAGACAGTTTAATCTTACTGAGGATCATCTTCTTCGCTATAGATTCCTAAATGCATTTGATAGAGATATGAATAAATTGGAGGAAAGATTTGGCTGGCTTGCATCTCCCCAGGTAAGCTGGATATACTAAATGATAAGTTTTTAGTCACCAGTTGGGTACATGTCCAGAATAACAATAGCAAATTTGCATGCAGAAATTTTAAACAGCACTTTATTATGCACTGCATAATGCCCCACCATATATTTCAAGTTGTCAAAACATGTCACTGAAATATCTTCCACAGATAACAGAAATCTGAAACAGTCTCCTTTTAGCTTCATAGCAACCCCTTTTCCTATTATTTTTGCTATTTTTATTTAGTAACTGCAGATTGGATAAAGCAGACAATAAAATTGTCTGTAATCCAATCCAAGGATTGCTTTGGGAAAGTGTAAATTGTTCTGATGATTTACTTCTATATAAATAATTACTCTGTTACTGAGAAAACACTTCCAGCAGGGTATAATATAAGTTATAGTCTCCCAGTCTTCAACCTGTCACTTTTGTATTTGCATTTTTTTACCCAAATATTGCACTGTAGTTTCAGTGTTTAATTATTTCATACTAGTAATAATCCACTTCAAAGAATTTTTTTAAAATGGATGCCTAGTTATTTATTAATGGCTTTAGCAAATAGAATAAAGGTGGTATGTGCAGAAGTTTAATGTGGCTTATCAAAGCTAGTTCTCACACAAATTTTAAAAAACAAACAAAAAACATATCCAGTGCTTCATTTTCTAAATTACTGACAATAGGTGTGATGCAGATCCCCATGACAAATAAATTGAAGATTTGATTTGATAAAAGGAATCCATTTTTTGCTAAAGGAAAGTGTGATAAAAAGACAACGTTACCAGTCTTTGAGCAAGAATTTTTCTACCTCTTTAATTTTACATTGCCTTATAAAAAGTAAGCCATGGTTTAGTAATCAAAAATTTTATATGACATTACGTAGGTAAACAATTTCAGTTTGCATGTTAATGCACTCATCTATGTTTTTTGAAAGTTTGACTGTTTTACTTGAAATGAGGTATAGAAGCAGTGGGTTTTTTCTTTTTTTTTTTTTTGGTTAATTCAGTTAGAAATGAAATATTTTATAGTATTGGATTTTTATTGCTTTCTTTCCTAGGCCTATGTGAGTGAAAAGCATGAATCCAATAAGGTCATAGCATTTGAGAGAGCAGGTCTCATTTTTATTTTCAACTTCCATCCGTATCAAAGTTACGTGGACTACAGAGTGGGTATTGAAACTCCAGGAAAATATCCTTTTCTTTACTGTGTATAGAAAAGCTTTAGAAGTTGAAAACTAATTTTATTTCTGTTTTCTGATATGAATGCAAACTGTAGTTAAAAGGTAAGAAAACACTTATTTGTCAAAAGTATAATCTTGGTTTATTTTTTAATGTACAGGAAAAAAAAATTAGAAATTTGCCTTCTTCATAAGAGACCATTTTGTAGAACACTAAAGTAGAAAGAGTGATTTATAGATTGCATGTTAGTTTCCTTGTGATGCCTTGTTTTTTGGAGTTGTGTTGAGGCATGAAAGAGCATACAACTCCTACTTGTTAAACAAACTACGGAAGTGACCACAGTTAAGATGAGGCTGTGCATGCAATCACACAGGAAAAATGCATTAGCATTTAGTTACTGCATCAGGAATGTTGTAGAATTTCTGTTTTATAATTGGGTGGACTGAGAATGTGCTCTTAGCTCAGCTGAGAAGCTGTAAATTATTACTCTTGAGTAACTGGCTGGTTTTGCATTTATGTCCAAATTCTTAGCATTGAGGGAGATTAAAAAAATTAATGCTAACTTGCTAGAGGACTTTAGTTTGCCCAAATTCAGTTTGTTTCAAGTGCTTTGACAACCAGAGTCTAGTGAGTCTTGCTTTATCATTATAAAGCACTGCAGTTCCAAACTTTTGGCCTACTCTATCACCATCTTCAGTAAATGACTACCATATTTCAGTTGCTTTAGTTCAGTGTGGGACCTTATTCCTCTAAGTCCTGAGCACCGCTGACCTGACCTGCAGGGTCTCAGGCCTTAGCAGGATTCTGGTTTAGAAACATCAGGTCAAACCCACCTTCTGCAGCGCTTTCTTCTTTTACCTCTGTGCTGCTACCGGAACTCCTGGAAAAGATAGAACGGAGTAGTAAATTGGAGTAGTAAAATATTAATCTGGTGTTGAGATATACCAATATTTGTCTGTCATAGCCTTCAGGTATCCGCCCATTTAAGTTGATGCTACTGCACTTCATCTCTCTTGTATGAAATGCTTTGACTTCTGCATATGGAAAAGGTGTCATTTCAATGTTAAGGACTACAGCATGTTACAGAATTAGCATGACTTTTTTTGCTCTGATACTTGTGCAGATACAACTAAATCCAACCCATGTTTTGTTGTTCACTTTCTGCCTTTCTACTTCGAGGATACTAGAGGTTCAATTATCAGAAATGCTTAAGAAATATTTCCAAGAAATCTCACTCTTAATTTAGCACTTATTTTTCTCTTTTCCATAGCCTGTCTTCATCAGGCTTGTATTTAATTGTGATTATATGTGACGCTGTTTTCCTAATTTCATTTTCTGGTTTGTGCTAAATGAATTGAATAACTAGGCATTGTCTTTCTAGTTGTGCCCTGCACACATTGTTATAAAAATTCTACTCCTTGGCACTTAGAGCTAAGATGAGACTAAGCTCTGCTTGGAAACTATTTGGGCTTGCTTTATGTTTATAGAAATATTTTTATGACCAGTCTGTTCACAAAATAGGTAATATAAGCAGCCTTTTGGTTTTTATTAGCACATTTCAAAAATATTTCATGTATCTATTTTACAGCACCAGTATCTTGTTTCTCCTTATAGATTAGGCATTTACGGTTTGTATAGAATCCTGAAGGTGTTGCTCCTGGTTCAGCTGAGGCTGCTCTTCTGCAACAAATCGCCAAATCTGCTTTTCACTCGGTTTACTTTGCAAATCAAGGCCCAGTTGGGTTTCAGTAGGCCTGTCTGATGCTCGTTCACTCTGGGCATTGAAGAAGCTTTCTGCTGCATCTTGGCTGAGAAACACAGTCATTGCTAACTGATTTTTTAAAATACTTTTTTTAATGTAAGCAAAAACTCATTGGAATTTTTTGCTATTCACTTAATAGATGGTGAGGGTTTTTTTACATCCCTTGTTTATTTTGGTTCAGTGAAAATCATACTGAAACTTAGCAACAGCTCAAGTGTGTTCAAAACAAATATGATATAAACAAGGCATACAGACGACATTTCATATACGCTGTTTATATCATTTTTTTAATATGTTAGTGCCTGTACACGTCCTATTTTAAGTGTGTGCAGTATAAATTTATTTACATCATATATAGTTTAAATTTAAATTGTTAAAGCATAAAGATCCATATTAGCTTTTCATTCACTAAGCTAAAGTTTTTATTGCTAATGGAACTGCCTGTTACAAACAACGTATTTGCTTTTATTAAGGTGCTTTATCTGACTAACCCCTCCTGCCTCAAGCTAACAGTGGATTTTGTGGTTCTCTGTCCTCAGCGTGTGACACGCTCTGCTGCCTCTGGCAGGAACGAATGGCTCTAAATGCTGCCACTGCTCTTACTTCTCTGGGAAACAGTGCACCTTCATTTCCGAGAGCCTTGTTCATATGGTTAAAGAACTGTCTGCCCTGTTTTATGGTATTGTATTGTTTGCAACTCTAAGAGGAAGTAGTTCTCTTAGTTTAGTGTTATCACTTGGGAATATCAAAACAGAACATTCCCCAAAATCACCTTTTCAGTAACCAAAGGCTGTGCTGCCTTTCAGCAAGACAGGCTAGAGAGTTTGGCAGAGAGCAACCTAATGAAGTTCAGCAAAGGCAAGTGTAGGGTCCTGCACCTAGGGAGGAATAACCACATGCACCAGTACAGGTTAGGAGTTGACCTGCTGGAAAGCAGCTCTCTTCTCTGCAGAGAAGGTCCAGGGAGCCTTGGTGGACAGAAAGTTGACCACGAGCCAGCAGTGTGCCCTTGTGACCAAGGCGGCCAATGGTCTCCTGGAGTGCATTAAAAAGAACTTGCCTGGCAGGTCAAGGGAGGTTCTCCTCCCCTTCTACTCTGCCCTGGTGAGGCCACATCTGGAGTACTGTGTCCAGTTCTGGGCTCCCCAGTTCAAGAAAGGCAAGGAACTACTGGACAGAGTCCAGTGGAGGGTTACGAAGATGATCAGGGGTCTGGAACATCTCTCTCATGAGGAATGGCTGAGAGACCTTGGTCTGTTTAGCCTGCAGAAGAGAAGACTGAGAGGGGATCTCATCAGTGCTTATAAGTGTCGAAGGGGAGGGTGCCAAGAGGATGTGGCCAGGCTCTTTTCAGTGGTGCCCAGCAACAGGACAAGGGGCAATGGGCGCAAGCTGGAACACAGGAAGTTCCAGCTGACCGTGAGGAAAAACTTCTTTACTCTGAGGGTGCCAGAGCACTGGAGGAGGCTGCCCAGAGAGGTTGTGGAGTCTCCTTCTCTAGAGATAATCAAAACCTGCCTGGATGCATTTCTGTGCAGCCTGCTCTAGGTGAACCTGCTTTAGCCAGTGGGGTGGACTAGATGGTCTACAGAGGTCCCTTCCAACCCCTACTATTCTGTGATTCTTCCTCTATTTGTTTTATTCTGTGGCACTTCAATGCATGAACCAGGGGAAATTCCAGAAAATCCTCTGGAAGAGAACTCTTGCCAACTGGCTCTTGGCCTGATTTAACTTTGGATTTTTAAGCCTGAAGGTAGGAACCTTCTCTTCTTTCCAGTATCTCAAATTCTGAGGATGCAAATAATTCTGAACAATATATGTACTTAGGCAGATATATCGGAAGAGATTGTGCATGTTCTGGTTCACAAAGCTGGCCTGAAACTATCTTCAGGTTTCAAAAGCTGCAGTGTTTTGCATGGTTTGTCCCTCAGGGTGAACACAGTGGTGATTCTGATGCCGGGAGAATAAAAAAACCTGCTCTCAGTTGAAAGAGGTACCTCATAAAGACACTTTGCTAGAATTGGGCATGTTTGAACAAATAATTTAGCTGCCCTAAATGTTTAGGTTTAGCTTAAAAGCAAATTGAGTGTATCTTCATCAGACTTCCCTGAAACAAGATTCTGGAAGTTGTAGTGGCTTCTGTTGATTGTTGAAATAAAAATCATAATGTTTTTTCTTAAACTGTTGTGCATAAAGAGGAGAAAATAACAAAGGTGTGAAAAGGAAAAAGCAGGTTTAACTTAGGTCAAAACCTTTTGATTCGGCTTATAAGCATCTTTATTTTTTTGCTTTTCTCTTTGGCCTTTGAAATAAAAAGTCTCATTTATGTTAATTAAGATCCCTTTTTCTCTGGAAGCTTATTTATTATCTGTATGAAAAAGGTCACTGTGTTCTCATCCAAGGCCATCACATGGGATGAACAGTTGGGACTTGTTTTCTAAAGAAAGTGCTTTTGACTGTATGCGTCAAAGAAGGCAACGTACCCTGATACCTACACCATCAAAATCTCGCTTCTGTTTAGTGCCTCTTTCTAGCAAAGTCCTTTGACAATAAGTTGTCCGTAAACCCCCTGAACATACCTAAACTTTTCATTTCTGTTCTGTATAGGAGAAAGCTAAGCAACGCTGTATCTAGCAATTGCATTCTCGGCATCTTTTCAGTGATAATGAAGACAGAAGCCCTCCATTATCCCATTCCTCTGTGTAAAAGTTTACTTCTAACTTACTTCAAGGAAAGCCCTGGAGTTGTGGCACTAACATCAAGTGTATTAGAGAACTGCTGAAATTTTAACAATAGCTGGCATGTGATGCGCTTACATGCTCATCATCATAATCACTTATTTTCAGGAAACCTCATGTCAACTAAACTAGACATAACTAATACTTTGGCATTAGAACTGACAAGATGCAGATAGTCACTGAAATGCTTCTCTGAAAACCAGCTCAAAAGCAGAATCGTGTTACAGCAGTTCCTTAAGCATCTTCTGCTTAGCTGAGTAGTGATAACTAACTGTATGCATAGTTGTAACTGACAGCAAATTTGAGGTATTGTAACATGTGGCAAAGAAGAGTAACTAAAATTGCCTCACTTCTCACAGATGAGGAGCCCATGTGTAATATTCATGATTCTGTTTGCAGCGGCACGCTGTAGAAGTTATGTATTCTATCCATATCTCCTCTGGTTGCAATATCAAAAGGCAAAAGTTTACATGTGGGAGACAGTGCTGTTCAGATTTGGATCTACTTATTTTCTGTGGTGTTGGTAACTGCATGAGCTGTTAGCAGAGAACAGGGGCTAACTTACAGTATTTCTGTAATTTTTCTAAGACTGGTAAAAGTGAGACAGTGCAAAAGAAAAGCATAGTATAATTTCCAGAGCACAAAGGAGGTTGAGGCTTGTTTTGGTACTTCAAGAAGGATTTGGCTTTATTTTTAGAACTGAAAGTTAATGGTATCCAGTATTTTATCAACCGCACAAGTCATAGGAAGTCCACTTTATATTCCACTTAACCAGAAGAGATACAAGTTATGTGTGGTTCATTTCTTTTAGACATGCTAAATCTTTCTTGGCTGAGATTTCTAAACTATTAATCAAGAATAGCTGACCTGAACAGTACTTTGCATCAGCTTATAGGCAACAAAAAAAATCATGAAGCTTTCTTATTGAAGCTCACAGTCAAGTAGTCAAACATTTATAGTATAAAAACAATACAGAACTGCCTATAGCATCAGTTTTTAAATGAAACGTACCCCAAAGTTAACAACCCCTATTACCCTCTTATTCTTGCTTTCAGCATTCTTTCTTCTTCCCTGCCAACATCCAGCAGGCTGAGTTTAAGTAGCTGTTTTCTTAAAATATGTTGAGGTGTTTTAATGTTGACTAGCTTTCTTTCTAACCCTTGTCCTGCAATTAGAGCCATGAATTTTATGTATAGTTTTGTAATGGAACCTTTTAACCTGAGATTTTTAAAAAGTGTCCTGTAAGCAGGAAATGTGGTGATATGTGACATTAAATCTTCAGGATAACTTCTCCACTTTGGAAAAAAGTTCCTTATGATCCCTTTGGAACTTAAACATGAAGCAGAAGTACTTAAAACCAAGAATCTGTTGTCATTGTTTGGGGGTTTTTCTTAGAAATTGGTGGATTTTTATTTTGATACTCCTGAGCCAGTTAAAAATTCTTGTTAATAAATTTATCTGAACGATATTGGGAATTGTGGGAAATGTGGTGATCCTTTCAATGTCTAGGTTTAAGTTTGTTTAATGAATTAGTCATATCAGTACATGTGCTTGTCGTTAAATTTGCCTGTATTAAGTGGATGGCTTTGACCTATCAGTATATTGTAGTAATATATATCACTCAGCTGTCGTCATACATAGTTTCTCAGATGTTACCAGGTATGGTAAAAGATAAGGAGGTTCCTGTCTCTCTGGCCTACATTTTTGTAGGTGTTCATCTGTTCTGATCTCATTGAAAATATCGTTCTTCTTTCAGGTGTTCTTTGTAGGCTGTTGGCGTAGCAAACCTTATTGTACTTTTATAAGAGACGTGGTAGTCAGTAGACATCAGAGTCCTTCTGGTCCCACTTGGTTTGGAAAGTCTTTTTTCTGAACAGTCAGCCAGTCAAAAGGTGTATGAAGATTCACAGCTGGCTTGGAGTCAGTTTTTCCTTCCCTTTTATACTGCAGTCTTCTCTCTTGACTTATTTCCCTTGACATTGGGTTGCTCCATTCTACTTGTTCTCCTAAGATGATGTACCCTAGTGTGAGACATTCAAGGACTGAGACCTTAATTTTATGTGTGAGCATGGAAGTCTGTAAATGTTGTTGAGCAGTATGAATTGCTACTGACATACCTCTATTTGTATCTTGACATTTCACGTTGTCATATATTGCCAAAGTGCAAGCAGTAAAAAAATGTCATGGGAAGAAATGGTTACTTTGTTAAAAATATTGCCATTTTCACATGATATAACATAGCAAAGCATTGTAATGCTAGACTGAATGAATACCACAGTCATATACTTATTGTTGGCATGAATTTAGGGTGAATAAATACATTTGAAGTCAGAGTTGTTCATAAGCAAATAACTAGATGAGACCTGAGGTGTCACAAACATTGTCATCAAAATGCTTCAAAAATATACTTTGAAAAAAAAAAAAATAATAATTCAGGCGCTCTGACATTTGCAACCTGCACCTAGAGCTTCTAATGAGCAAATAAGGTCACTTGAATGAGTCACTGGCATGCGATTGCTGAAGGCAAAGAGGCTGCTTCGCAGTCTGCTTTGAAGTGCAGTTATGTAGCTGTCCCTGCCTGTTAGAATTCAGGGGGTATCCAGCATGTGGAGACAAAAGACTTAATTTAGGATCAGCCAAATGCCAAATTCTATCAAGGTAGTTGATACGTTAAGGTTAATAGGTGTGAATAAGAAATATAGCACACTAATGTGGGAATGCATCTTTGGTCCGTGTAGGAAAGAACGGAGGTTTCCAGCACTATGAGTCTGTGTAACTATTAGAGCGGCATATGCTATTGCCCAATTTCTGTTTCATTATGTGAAGGAAAAAGGAAAACATTTCTATGCTTATGCTGGAATTTTACTTCATAAAATATGCTCTCTCTAAAATATGTCTTTTCACGAGAAACAGGCAGCTTGAGCTAACAAATTATTTCTGCCTAATTTGTTTCGGTTTTGAGATAGGTGAATAATCAACATCTAGGTCAGCTGTCTCTAGTTTTCTGATTGTAGGTAGAATTTTGAATGATAACACGAAAAGCATTCGTAAGTTTCCATTTTTTTTTTTTTTAGACATTTGTGTGGGGTAGTGGATTATTCGAAGGCCTGTCTGCAGTAAAAATTCAATATGGAAACCTTATTTCCTTTATTCAAAAAGAACATGGCTGAAAGGAGGGAGAAAGAACAGGAAAGGGACTTAAAGATTTCAGCAAAAATTCCTTTCCCTTCTGTAAGATTCCACACTGATTTTTGTCAGACAATTTTTCTGCAGTGTTGGAAGTCTCATTAAAATTAAGTGAAGTTGTATATATCCCCCCCCCCTTTTTTTTTAACAAGGCTTGTTATCTTGGCACAAAAGTAAATCAGCATTTTATGCTCATGATTACCAGCCAATATGGATTTACATATCTCTAAATTTACATTTGGTTTAAGCAAAGGTAATCCATATTTGGTTGAAGCAAAAAGTTACAGTACCTCCCCCCCAGTACTGTGCTATGAGTTGAGTGCTAAATGGCTTCAAATGTATTCTAAATATCCTGAGCTGAAGTTCATCAGGCCAGAGTGTTTAATGAGAAAATTCATCCAAATACTCTCTTAATATACTTTTTTTCTAAATAGTAGGTTGACCCTTTAGTCTTCTCCAAAATCTGGAGCGCGAAGAGAAGGAATAGAGATACCCTTCATCTTGAAATTATTTATGCTATTATTTTCAGTGGAATTCAAGATTTATTAAAAACAAAAGGGCCTAACCACTTCAGGCTCTTCACAGTCCTCCTTGCAGCTGTAGTTTCCTTCATCTTCTCTGTGTTTATGGTGCGTTTACTGACTGAGTTCTTGTTTTCCTTAATGTGTCTTAATAGCATATAATTTGTCCCTTTAGCTTCTGTATTATTGTCTTTGTATTTTATGCCTAGCTTGAAAATCTAGTTTCCACTTTCTTTAGGCTTCTTTCAAGGATATGAGGTGAATTAAAAGTTCATCAATTAGCCATATTGATCTGTGGCTGTATTTCTTGTTCTGTGTGCATATTAATAATTAATAAATTATGCTTTTGCCTTTTGTTTTGGTTACAAAATCAGTTTCTTTGAGAAATTGCTGGTCTTTGGTATCATTTTCCTTTCTTTCAGTCCATCTTGAGAATAACAAATTGTCAGTTCTACAGCTCTTGGTGTGCCTCGCTTTCCTTTTTCTCGGTTTGTTTCTTGTCTTCACTTGTTGCCAGAATCTCTTCTTTTATTTTACAGGTAGTATTTTGGCAATGGAAATTACTGCCAGGACAGTTATCTGTTCGTTCTTTCTGTAGTGTGAATATGTTCCTTTGGTCCTGGCTCATTACTGTTGCCTTTGATTTCTTAAACCAGCTAATGCCTTTGTATGTGAAACTCGTGTTATCTTCATTGTCATCCTGGTGACTTCTCCATCTGGGCACTCTTTCTAGCAGCTTTTCTACGTACTGTTGAAAAGCAGGCAATGAAAAGCATTCTCTACCAGGTATCTTTTGCTGTTGGGAAAATGTAGGTCATGGTGCCGGTAAATCCAATCTAAAATCTGAATTGGAGTACCCAATGGGTATGGGGATTATTGCAATCTTGGTACTGCTTTCCTAGCTACAACTCTAATAGCAGAGATCATGCCTTTCCTAAGGCATAAAGTTTCCTAAGTCTTAAAAGTTTTCTGCAGTGCTGATGTCAAGCAAGTGTTGGAGCAGATTACCCAGAGAGGGTGTGCAGGCTCCATCTTTGGATGTTTTCAAGAGCTTACTAGATAAAGCCATGAACAATCTGGTCTGACCATGTAGCTGACTTCCAGAGGTACCTTCCAGCCTGGGTTGTCATTCCTATCCCTGTGATCGCATCCCATGACTTGTGATCCTTGTCTTTTCTCCATCAGATTTGCTTATGATACTGTGCCCTGCCTTTCTGTGGGTAAACTCCAGGGTAAGTGAAGGTCACCTTTCTTGCCTAGGTGAGCTCTCTTCTCTCATTAACTTACAGCTTGTTAGCAGTGTCTTTCCTAAATAGCAGCTTTTCTCAGCTTCTGTGTTATTTCGATCAGAAATGTTCTTAAAAATGAGTAAATGTTAAAAAAAAACAAACAAAAAATCCCCCAAACCAGCAAAAAAATCCCAACCAAACAAAAAAACCCACAACAAACAAAACAAACCAAAAAACCCAAACAAACAAAACAAAGCAGAAAAAAAACACACCAAAACAAAAAAAAAAAAAAAAAAAAAAAAANACCAACCCCCCCCCCAAACATTGAACATGAGAATCCAGTGAATGCATGGAGTAGAAGGAAGTTGAGTACGTGCTTTCTTTGTCTGGCAGCTGTACCACTAAAGGTAAGCATCAGTTCCATGACTGTGGCTTTCTGCTCCCAGTTCGGTGTGTATGTCTAAGCATACGAGAGGTAAGTCACAGTCAACAAAATGGCAGTTTCAAAGCATTGCACTTTACTTTTTCATACATTGTATCTCTAATTCTGCATGCAGTCAGTTTCAGTTTTGAGGAAAGAGATGGTGAGTTAACACGTTCTATGAACTACCCTGAATTGAATTAATTCAATTTTAATCTTTTCTTAGGATAACCATGGGTTGCATCTTCAAGGTGAACAGATACACACAGAGCCCTACCTAGGGAATATACAAAGTGAAACGAGGGAGGGTTTCTCTTCTGTCTTCTGAGACAGATTCACCTAGAGAAAATTAGCATGCTATCTTATATATCTGAATCTCAGGTTGTACGTAAAAAAAGAGAGAAAACTGTGCCCTAAGTAAAGAAAAAAATGTAATTTATGATAATTATTTTACTGGTGTATTTGAGGACACTTGCACGTATGATGGTGATTGATAACTAGGAAAGCTTCAATTAAAATATGAAATCTGTGTCTGTGAAGTTCATATTTTGCCTTGTGTAGTTTCCAATTTTGAATTGCTGAAGTACGGAAAATAATGGGAGAAGCTATTTTTCTGTTTAATTTTCTAAATCAAAGTAGTGCAAGGAAATTTTGGTCTGTTAATGATAGGTTTCTAATCTACACATCGTAAGGGTTGCTGCTTCGTGGTTTGTAGTATTCTATATTGTTGACTTAGAGTGACTTCTTTTTTTAACAAGCAAAGATGGAAGGACTTGAATATTCAGCTGTTAAATGCTGGTGTGAGTTATTCTACATTGCTTTGCCAGTTTATTCAAGCTGACCTCTGAGAATCCATTTATTACAATATCATTGAGATGTAGGATGCTTGCACACTAGTTGCTAAAACAAGACTAAGGAGATTTTCATCTAAGATGGGCAAAAATATTTTCTCAGTTTGAGGGCTGGATTTGTCAAAATACATCTGAAACATTAAAGACTTCCTTTAGAAGTTTTTATCTTCTGCCATCACTGTATAGGTAGCTGATAAAGTAACCATAGTAAGAAGCAGTTTAACACTCAGCATCAGGTGGACTCAGCCTTGATTTCACCACTACAGTGGCCAATACTTTAAAATTACAGTGACTGGTTGCTCCAACATTTTATTTGCATGTTCTGCTGTCAACAACTACTTCATGTTTTTGCAAGAGGTAAGATCTGAAAACGTGCTTTTTCACCAGTGTATATATTTTTAATTTCTAGAAGAAGGTGTATAGACTATCTAGGCAGACATGTTGATTTAAAAACTACTTAGTTCATTTTAAATTTGATTTTTTTTTTCTGGGTTTGGGGGTTTATTTTTTAATGCTTCCTTGAACAGTGCTTGAACGGTTTTAATTCAGTGTTTTGTTTCAATAATGATAGATTTTTTTCAGCACTTTGGATGAGTAAGGAAATATTTTTTTTCTTTTAGTCTACTGTTTTATAACTTGTATTTGAAAGAAGAAAGCATTCCTGTTATATCTGTTTCTGGATTAGAGTGCTGGGTCGAAATTGATACAGAACCTTTAACTCTTTCCTTAAGAAATTTTATTTCCTTTCTCTGTTTCTCATTATTTAAAGCTTTCTTTTTCTGTAATGTATACTATAAGATCTCATGTGGAGGGTTGTTGTTACAGGAATGATGGAGCCTTATTTTCTTCAAAAATCCGTGACAATGAGTATCAGGCCAGGGTCAAGAGGGATTTTTTTTCTGTGTTCTTACATGGTGTGTCAAATTCCCTAGTTAAATATTTCTTGCTTTTTATACAGCCTTTACTAATATACTTTGAACAATAAGTAAATATATGAAACTATGTAATGAGATATAGGCTTCTTAAGAAGAGAGTGTTTTGTATGCTGTGTGCGGCTATGGCAGCATATATACTGTAGATACTTCTGTAAGGGAATTCCCTTAGGAAACACTGAAAAAGGCTTTATGGGAAAGTTGTTTGGTTTATACAAACAAAAAACACCCAAAGCTTTCTCTGGGCACCCTAAACAAAGCATCCAGGTGTACCTTAGCTGTTGCTTTTGTGAGTAAATCTTTTAATCCATGTAGATGTAATGAGAATGAGTAAATTTAATTTTGTCATATGGTTTAAACTTGCAGCTGGATTAGGCGTGGAATCGCGCCAGTGTTACTGTCATTGCCACTTTAACCAGTTGAGGACAGCCAGCTGATCCCAAGACAGCCTAAAGGATCAAAAGCTTTTCAAAGCATTCCCATGTTTTCTGTTGTTCATATACTTCTTTCTTTCTAGCCTAAATTCACTGTCTGAAAGTTTCTATGTACAAGCAGAAATCAAGTGTTTCATCACAGTTTTTCATCCTTTTTGGATCTGTACTTTTATCTTTGTCCTATATGTATTGCCAGAGCCATATCCTTTTAGCAAGAAATGGTAGCAAGGGATAAAAATGAAATCTTTATTAGGTTTTCTTTTGTATGTAGAGAACTGCAGCAAGAAAATGAGAGCTGATTTACATATGAGTTAAAAAGAAAATAAATATTTACATACGCACCTATGCTCTAGGGGCATGCCTGGAAAGCACCAGAGAACCAGAAGCACGGATGCTTAAACATTATACAATAAAACCAAAACTGTAACAGTTCCTAATCCTCATGTTTTAAAACAGATTATGAAAGGATGAAGGTGAAACCATCAGGATCACCTACAGTCTTTTTGTATATGTTTGGTTACCCTTCGTACATGTCCAGTCTTGCTTAGTTATGTCCAGACTTTCAAACTTGATGAGTAACCTGTCAAGTAATCTGTGTAACAGGGCTGTCATATATAATACAGAGGGGCCAATATACTTTATTTGAATGCATTTGATTTGTGATAGATGTTTATGAGTCAAACCAGACCATACAGAAAAGAGTAGTTTCTTTATAAATACTCAGGAAGCCTTCTATTGTTTTACAGCTGGTCAGTAGAAACTGTTATCTGCTCTTAAGCAAAGCTTTTAATTATGCTAGACCATCATCCCCACAAATAGCGCTTGGATTCTTTTGTCTGTAGTAAGGTTTGAGGAACAAAATACAGATTATCCAATTTTATGATTTGCATTTACTTAGTGGTGTTTTATGTGTTATTAAATGTGCATAAGATTAAATAAAAAAATTGCATTAAAGTATGTATTTCAAAACATCATAAAAGCATAGTAATTCAATAATTAATGTGGTAGATAATGACAGCCTTTCCATTTCCAGCTCTATCTATACAAGAGTTCATTGCTTTTACTACTCTCCTCGACTGTAATGGTTGGGAAATCTAGTCAGAGCATCAAACTGAACAGAAATCGGGCTTTTTTTCAGTCAAAGTACAGGTTAGTATTTCCACCGCTCTGTCGCTGAAACAAAAGAGACCCCGCTGCAAAAGAAAATATTTCTGTTATGTGCTTAATTAAAAAGCACAATTGTTTAATGTTTTCATGAAAGTAGTCTTCAAAAACCTAGATGCTCATAAACTTCTGAAATGTGAAAAGCGGCTTTTCTGTGACCTTTGAATTGGAAGGCAAATGGGCATGTTTACCAAACTAGTTATTTTATCCTGAGAAATATCTACTCTGTGAAGATCTTAAAATTCTTTTGGACCCCATTATTCAGGATCTTGCTAAGTGTTTATGCCAAATATGCTGTGATGTGAGGTGTGGAGAGGGAGCAAATATTAACTTTGTAGTGCTAGAGAAAACTGCTAGACATACTTCTATAGCCTGGGTTAAGGAAATGGGATAAATTGTTTTAAAATTAGCATAGCGATAACAATTGCTTTTGCTGTAAATAGTTTGAAAGGAATCGTTAAAGATGTAAGGGCTTCCAGCAACATTGATAAATTATTAAATTTAATGTATAGCATAGATCACAGAAGCAAAGAGTGAAATGCTTGAGGGAGATGTTCCCCTGCCACATTAATAAAATATACAGTGGAATAGTAGCAGCTGTTGCTGATGCTGGGTTTGAAAGGGCACTGGAGAGAGTGACTAGAAGTTCTAGTTTGTATTTTCAGATGTTGTACGTGCCAACAGGTGAATGGCAATTTGAATGTGTTCATAAAATAAAGGGTGAGGGAGGTGTGTATGTGGTGCACATTTAAGACATTGGGGACTAAAGCTGGCAAAGTATAATTTCCTAACTTTTTTTTCCCTAAGTAACAAACACAAAGATTTTGCCAGCAAATGTGGTGATCTGCTGTTTCTCCCTTTGGGCACCTGCCCTTTAGAAATCAACAGCTAACTTGGCGGTTCTGGGCCTTTCTCTCATTTTGCTGCAAACTCTTGTGGGGAAGGGATTACTTAACATTAGCAATTTGGTAGCTAATTGACAGCTTTGCTTTTTTCCTCGTGTGCATCTATTTTTCTTCTTCTTTGCCTTCTGTCAGAAAAACTTGTGCAGTCTTCTAAACTGACATATCTCAGAGTAAATTTGTAGTTAGTTTAGGCGACTCTTTGTGTTATGTCATGCTTCAGTCTTTTTTGTGGCTAGGGATTTAAATCAGTAAGACTGGCAGATGGGAAACTTCCTAAATTCATCTGATAGAAAGACAGCGGTGTAAAAAGACTTAAATAAAACCAGTTCTGTTAATATCAAAATCCTTAGATTTTTGAGCAGGCCTGTTTTCGAAAAGTTGAGGAAATGCAGAAGCACAAGAGCAATTTAAGAACCACTGACTTGAAAGAGTGTTGCTTCAGTCTACCCTAATCCTATTAAATACAAACTCCAGCAAAATAAGATTTTCCATGGCTTAAAATTAAGGAAGCAGATTGTGGATTGTAGAGCACTGTTATTTCCCTCTCTGTATGTTTTGGGGAGTGGAGATTGAGGCTTTCTGTTGTAACTTCAGGAGGGAAAAGGATGTCTTAATTATGTCCAAACAAGAAATTCAAAGGTATTGAAGTAATTGTAAAATTAAAACATTGCATTTGTTGTTGTCTCAAATAAGAAGAAATTGACTTTCAAATATGTGTTAGCGCTGTATTTCCCCATTTATTTCCTTACATTTTGTCAGTTTCTTCTCTAAATGTTATTTTATCTTTTTTTTAACCAAATCTTATTTGAATCATTTAAGTATCTGCACAGGTATTCCAACTCGTTGTTACACTTTGTTAAGTAACTCACCCTATTTTAACAACTGCAGCCAGATTGTTTGTGTCTTAAAAGGTCTTCTGTTAAATATGAGCTTTCTTTTGTTCCTCTGTGCTGTAGTAATCCAAACTATTTTCTGAAAAACTTTCAAAGGAGTTGTGGGATTTTCTTCTGTAAAACTGTATGCCGTTCTCATTAACACTTGATCAGATTCTGACAAACTAAAATATCACTAAACACGGATTGATTTTGATGGTCACAATTATGTAACTTCTTAAATGCAATTCAAATCCACTCATTTTATTTAGTGGTACATTTTTAACCTAGTTCAGCACGTAAAGTGCTGTGCATATATACTGTAATACTATAAACTTAACATTCATGGAAGATTCCAGAAGAGACTGGAGGGTACTTCCTTTACTAGGAGTCACTCTGCTAAGATGAAATTTTCAAGATAAAATGTCATACAGTTTCTAGATGTTCTGTATATTATTCCACTCTTAAGTTTTCTTAACTTGTTCTTTATTATTATTTTTGCTTTATATTGAGTATATTAGCATGAATTATTTTGCTGCAGTTCTAGGAGTTTTTGATTCAATTTGTTTCCCATTTAACAGTAATTTGGCATAGTTCCTTAATAGTTGTTTTTAAGTATAAAATCCTTCTGGATTCTGATGCTGGAGAATATGGCGGGCATCAAAGGCTGGACCACAGTACAGAGTACTTCTCTGAAGAATATCCTCATAATTATCGACCCAATTCACTTATGGTAAGATTTTTTTTGTGTTCTGATTTCATTTGAATAACTTTTAAAATTCTTTGGACAAATACATAGTCTATTCTAGGAGTATTTTGGAGGGTGGGGGGGGGGTTAAATTTATTTTTTGAAATTAGCCTTTGTATGAATACAACAGAGACGACAATGTTATGATTGGGTTATGACCTGTAATGTTAACTGGTTTTTCTCTTTTGACATTATATTTAAATTTGCATGCACTCTTGCAGTGTCTGGCACACAACGTTCCTTGCCAACTTGCATGAAAACCTTCTAATGTGCTCTTGAATTGTCATTTTTAATATCATAATTTGCTTTAATTTTGTGTCTGAGAAACTCCATCTTCATGCTTGCTTTATGATGTTCTGTAGAAACTGAATCTTGCGTTGCTTTCTTAAAATCATTTGCTTAACTTCACAAACACGAATTAGAGGAAATCATGTGTTTGCCAACTGGCTTTCTCCTCCTCAGTTCACAGAAAAACTTTTCAAAATGGAACAGACCTTCTCTGTTCACATCAAGAATTTGAAGAATTTCCAGTCCTAAAGTTAAATGAATAAGGGATAAAGACTTTTCCACAAATCACTTCAGATGAAGTGGAAGGCATATCCTTGTGTACAATTTCTGTTAGCTGAGTTGGTGACTCATAAAAACTCTTACCTTTCTTAATTACTCTTGAAATCATAATCACATACCACAACTAACAATTAAAAAATGTCATTTTTCCCATTCTTTATATATTTGCACATATACACACATATTTCCCCTTCTTTATGTATGTATTTATGTATGTATGTGTGTATATGTTCACAAGCACAACAGAGTAAGATTCAAAAAGTCCATGAATTAAGGCAGAGCTCACTGAAAAAGTTCTGAGAATACCTATATTGCTGACTAGGTTTTCCTATCTAAAACATATACATGGGTGAAGGGGTATGTATCTCTATGCTTGGGTTTATTTACACACATAAACACCAGTAAATAAGTTACACTTGTAATCTTAACAGGCTACAAAAATGGAGTATCTGCACTGATTTGTGTGGGCCATTCCTCTTCCATGACAGAACAGACATCAACTTCTAGTGTCATATCTTAACATTTCTCATGACATCTAAACTCCTGAGAATTATTGTCACTTTTAGTATCTCTCTCTCACTCACATTCAGCGTATTTCATTGTATTCAGGGTATTGGCATTTATCTCGTTTAACTTGTTTTAAAATAGTTTCATTACATGAAAGAATTCTTGTGCTTTCATTGTGCTTGGTGTAAAAGATCTCAGGAACATTTGTTTTTTAAGTATCTGTATGTGGCAATGCCCTCACAGCATGGGTAAGTATCTATGCTCATTTGCACACAAAGAAACTAAAGCTCTAAAGTTTCATTCCTGAAGGTTATGTAGCAAATTAATGCTTCCAGAATTCTCGCGTGTGTCCGATTCCAATAGCTTGCTTTGGTCATTGGAGAACATCTTAATTATTTACCACTAACTTAACTTTTGCAAGGCAATTAACTGTAATTTGGAATGTATATTTCACATTTAGACTCTTAGATGGTGAGTGCAAGTCATTCAAGACAGAAAAAAAGGCCACAAAATGTGAAGATGCAATTTGCTAGGAGCATGTGGAAGATAAGGCATGTGACAAGCAAAGCAGCAAATGCACTTTTGCAGCATAAACTGTGGCATGGCAGTGGCACTTCAGGGTCAGAAACAAACCCAGCAGTGTGGGTCATGTTAACTTTCTTTTATGTCCTTCAGCAATCCAATTCACAGACCACCTTCAGCCAACACCCCAGAAGATGCCACAAGCACCACATAGAGGTAAAATGCTAGTAAAAGGACACCGAATAAAAATAATTGGGGGAAAAAAATCTGGAAAACCTGACTAAATTCAGCAAAATAGAACTCCAAGTAAGAAAGAAAAAAGTTACAGTAAATACCTCCAGCTGCTATTTTACAATAAAACGGTGCTTTATTTTAAATACTATTTTACATCCTAGTTCTTGGGTAATCAGTTATCCTTGGGAGTTGCTTTAACCTTAGTTGAAGTTTCTAAAATCCAAGTAGAAGTATTCCCCTCAAATTTCTTTTCAAAAAAAAAAAAAAGTATGATGCCACCCCAATAAACTCATAGAGGTTGTTGTCCTGCTGTTTAACAATTATCTTATTCTCTTTACGTAATGCATGAGACTCGGATTTCTTGTTTCAAAAATTTTAGTTCCTCCTCCACCATAAACTTCAAAGAAATATTTTTTTAAATGACAGATGTACCTCCCTAAAGGTGTGTAAGCAAACATTGTCAGCAGAACATGCCCAGAGGGTTATGACAAAGTGAAATCACATGCAATAATTATGCTGCTCGACTCAAGCTTAAATAGCGCACAAATGTGTTACAAAAATAGAAGATTAGATGTGACATGATTCATTCTAGAAACACCACCTAATAAAAGACATATTCAAAATGACATTGCAAAACGAGAAAAAGGGAGAAATGAAATTCCTGGAGCAAAGAACCCTGGGTGAAGAGGAAGCTTTGAAAGCACTGCTAGGCATGTCAGTGTAAGATTCTGGTGATGATTCAGGTTTGTTTAGTAATGCTGCAGAGCCCAGATTTCAAAGTCATCAGACGTACCTTGAAAACTCCATAGAAAAATGCACAAAAACTGCCCTTTGTAATGCGACTGATTTAAATGATAATAATCTAATTTTTCCATTGCACTGCTTGCTCTGTTCTGGATTGTTAACAAATATATGAAATGTATGTAACTTTCCACATAATCAAACTTTCTAATAACAAGCTGTTAACCACTTTCTCATTTTAAAAAGAGACTACTTTTTACCACAGTTTTATTTCTGTTTACATCTCTGCTGTGGTATTCTCCTAATAGTCTTCTCTGAAGTAGGTTTTATAAAGTTGTGTGCTTTTTCAATGCTTCTATAAATTTTTAATTTTGCTTATGTCTTATCATCTCTTTGCAAGATGTAAATTAAGTGCTGCACACACATTTAAACTCCTGTCAGATCCTAGTGCCCCTTTATCTACAAAGTCATTTGTTAATTACTTGGTTGTTGTAGTTGGATGTGAAACTTAGATTTGGGGTGGGGGGAAGAAGAAGAACAACCATTTTTAATAACTCTTATCATTCAAAATGTTTTTTGTCAGTCTTTTCTAAGGCATCTGACTTGACTGAATTTTACTGTAAAATGTAACTAGATACCAATGTGTGTCTCAGCAACTTTAATATTGTTGTACCACACCAAAAGTTAGGATTTATATTAAAACGGTGGGGTTTATACTTTGATACTTCGTGCACCAACAGAACTGAGTAATAAGCATGCTAAATGGAATATTGCAGAGTGTGTTGTGTCATTGGCGAAGTAGTGTGCAGTTTATTGAGAAATATACTTGTTTAACATATTTCAGCTTTTATATATTTACTCTTTCTGTAGTTCTTTCCAATTAGTTAAAAAATAAATAGATGTCAAAATATTCCTTTCCGGCCCCCAGTACTCTTTTTTTCTCATTCTCTATTTTTGGTCTCCACTGATACAATCTTTTCACATTAAATGAAGCTGAAATTATATAGTTTATTTTAAGAATATCCCTATTGCTGGGCTGGGTTTTTAACCTTGACCTTAATATATACTATTCAATGTTAAAGTGCAACTTCCTGCTTCCTTGGGTCTATTGGCAAATTAAAATATTCCCGTAGACCAAAATGATCTAAAAGCTTTTAGTGACCTTAGCTTTGAAAATACTCATTAGAATAACTTTCAAGATAAGGATTTATGGATTGAATTTTAAGGGACTGATGTAGTCTTTAACTCTTTTCTCCCGTGACATGCACAAATATACAGAAAGAATGTTAGTAGTTAGAAAAGTAATTGTTTTAACTAGGGGAATCAATAAGGTTTTAATATGAGCAAGATCTTTTTTTTATTTTTAGCCCTCGATGATTAAGACACATAAACTTGCTTGCTCATATTCATTGACCGTTTGACTTGTTAAAACAAACAAAAACCACAGTCAAGTGCAATGATTCCAAAGTTATTCTATTAGGAATTTTCTTTCATCCTTTTTTATTTTTTAGTCTACTTGTGTTTGCCATGGTTTTCACTATTCTATGATTCTGTTATCTTTTTAAAGTACTCTTTCTTAACCTGAAGCAAGAGTGCAGAAGATAATAGAGGAGAAATTTTGAGATACAGCCTGTGCAGTATATGGACTACTTTTGCACAAATGAAGCAAGACAGTCTGAGAAATTATTTTCTGCATATTCATGCTGAACAGCTGTAAATTGAAAAACAAATTGGAAGGCAGAACTTCACATTATTTTAAGCATACCTTCTTTGTCATATGCAATACCTAGCAAAATGAAATACGAAACGTCTGAGGTTTTGTATAACAAATTATGCTCAGAAAGCAAAAGCTATCATGTATCTTATTCATTGATGGTTAATTATATTCTCAGAATAGTGTCAGTGTCTGACAATTAGTAGTGATACAGAGACATGAGATTGTCTAAAGCCCTCATTTTAATTAAAAGTTTGAGAAAATGTTGGCACAGACTCTTGCGACATTGCCTTCTGCATCTACCAGCTGCAGTATACACTATCAAATATTTTTCTGCAGTGTCTGATCTAGCTCTGAGTTCCAGTAATTCTCCCATCTGTTGCAAAATGACCTTGAAATGGTTTTTAGGGCTTGGTGTTTTCCAGCCCTGAAGTGGGATGAAGAGTAGTTCATTGCAGTTCCAGCCAATTTCAGTTGTGCTTGCACCTGGTACTGAATCTAGTCTGACAGATCTGAAAGTGGCAGTTGTCATTTGCAGAACTTCTTGCTTGTGGGGTTTTAGATACATTTGGAGATTGCTGTGTATTGTAGTCCTCTCCCAAAATATCTAAGGTGAGCTTCCTGCTTATAACTGCTGCTGTTCACAAGTGCTTCATATATTTGGTATTCCTGTATTCTTCTTAGCTTTTCTATTCTCTGATTCCTTGAAATTATCTGGATATTTACAGCAAAAAAACATAAAGAGGTAAGCGTTTGTATGGCTGAAAAGCATCATATGTGTTCCTGGCAATTAGTAGTGGTACCCGTTGTTCTTCCCTGTTTGTGAGATAGCCTACATGAATGGACTGTGAACTCGATAGAACAGCGTGTATGTTGGTGGAAAGTAGGTTGACTGTAGTAAGTGGAGGTTTTGTCTCTGTTTGAGTGGCTGTAGTATTTTTGTGCCAGAACCCTGGATCTGTGTGGGATTTGCCTAGTTTCAGACAGTGTAACTGCCTCAGAGTTTAAATGGACATGCAGTATAGAAAGGTCAGAGGTGATAACAAAAATCGATTTTGGATGTATTTGACTGATAAACGACATTCTTATCCTCCATCACCTGTTCTGTTAGCACATCTGCCTGTGAAGTCAACCGCAATTATACCACTTTAATCCTGTTGAATACTCCATTGAGAATAAAAAGACTTTCAATGATAGTTTGACAACTAAATGTTTGAACGTTAACTTTGTCAAAAACTTTTATTCACAGCTGAGTCACCCTAACTCTGTCCCAAACAGATCCAATCGTCTTCCTTCCCCATATTGCACTCCCCCATCAGAAAAGGCCTCATGAGTCTTCCTCTGTGTGGTTTTAGATGCCTTCACAGTTTCCTAAAATAGTAGAGTTCGTGTGACACCTTAGAGGACACGAGGTAGTAAGTAAGCGGTTGATGTAGAAAGCAGAGTGCCAACTTGTTGAGATATCTAAAGCCTTGAATAACCTGGTCTGACCTCATAGCTGATCCTGCTTTTGGCACGCCTCCTGAGACCCTTTCCAACATGGATGAGCCTGTTGGGGAGGCAAGAGTTGGGAAGGACCTTTAAGGTGAACACGGAAAGCTTGAAATAGAAGAGAGGTTCAGAGGATGGTTTGATTGATTGGTAGTCAAGACTGTTAGCTATGAATGTGTTCTCTTTAAGTATTCTGTACTTTGGGTTTTCAGTTCTGTCCATGTTCATCAAGTGAGCCTCATGAAATGGTGAAGGAGACATGAATGGGATAAACCTTGTGATCAGAAAGAAGAAGGTTAGAAGAGCAGGAATCAACAGAAACGAAGCTGATAGTTGGAACTATATAATTCAGTGACAGTATATGAAAGGAAAAGGGAAGACAAGAATAAACTTCTGAGGCCCTCTTCCTAGGGTATAGAAAAACATCAGAAATGACATATCTTTGATAATGTCTTTTACTGATGAATACCTGGGTTTCCTATGATGGTTTTAATCAGGAGACCTCTATATACTTTTACTGTACTTATCTATCTATAAGTAAATACGTATCTTGGGCCATGTACTATATATATAAAAACTAGCTAGAGATAATGAAGAGCAGCAAGAAGGGGACTCTACAGGTATACTAATAGCAAAAGCAGCTTAAGAAAAAACTCAAGTCCCTTGACAAAGGGAGAGGTCAAACCTGTGATGGGCACTGTATGGAGAGTACAGGAGTATTCAATGCCTTTTTTAGCTCAGATTGGAAGGGTAAAGCCTGCTCCCAGACCCTTTTGTGTGCTAGGACACTGTTGAAAAGAAAGTAGCAGAGCAGTAGGTTAGGGGCATCTTAAAGATGGCATACACCCAGAGATTTGGAAAGGTGTCAGTGATGGGATTGCAAGGCTGCTGAGTATCGTTTGTGAAAAATCGTAGTGGTCAGGGGAAATTTCTGACAACTGAACAAAGGCTGTAGTAAAAGCGAAAAGGCAGGTTGAGGGAACTGTAGGCCAGTCAGCCTCTCCCCTCAGTCCCTCAAGAGGTCAAGGAATCCCTATCCAAACAAGTGGGGTATATGAGATGGGTCAATCCAAAAGCCAACCCAGATTTTAACAAAGGCAAAACACGCGTGATCAACCTGATTGCTTTCTGTGATGAATGACTCTAGCTGCGCACATGAGGTTACTACAACCAATGCAGTAAAACTTCCAATTTTGTCTCCTCCAGCATTCTTACCTAGGAGCTGAGGAAATACAGGCTGGGTAAGATTGTTAGGTGGGTTAAAAGCTGGCTGGGCTGCTGCAGTTCTGGTAATCAGATGTTCTGTGTTCTGTCTGTTTAGACAAATAATAATGCCAGAGCATATATACTGTAGTATTTCTAGAAGTACTGTTTGAGGGGGGAAGAAAGGGGAGAGGAATAATCCCATATTACATTCGTGACAAGAATTATCTAATACTTTTGTAGTATTTTCCCTTCTAAAAAAAATGTACAGCAGTGGAAATAAATATTTAATATTCATATTTAATTATTAATATATTAATCAATAATTAATATTCATTCTTCATGCCCTAATTGTTTTGTTGCTTCTTTCAGTTTTATTTAAGCCTTAGAGGTGGTTACACTGACCAATGAAATAAATTGATAAGATTAGGAGATAACGCTGTGTTTGGCTCTTCTGTGATTTAGCAAGAAACCCACCAAGACAAACCACACTAAAACACATGTTTAATTTGCCCAGGTAAGGAAAAAAAAATGACTGAAGTAATAAGCTGATGGTTGCCTCTCTTCATGGCAAACAGAAAACACATCTCTCGTCAGGCTGAATACAATCTTTTGCACAAGTTCTGAAACTGTGCTTAAAACCAGTTTTCAAATTCTGATTGGCAGTGAAGTGGTAGGAGTGGGATGCTTCCCCGCTGCTCTCAGATTCTCACCTGATGTAAATTGACTTTAAAGGAACTGGGCTAATTTACTCCTCCTAGGATCTGACATATTATTGACCAGGATATAATTGAGAATTGCTGTGTCCTGTATTAATGTTAATTTTTGTTCCCTTAACTGAAGTATCGTTTACACATTCTTTCTTAGAGTATTTCTGTTTAGTCCTTCTCCCTTCTTACTTCATCATACAAACCCAGAGCGCTGAATTTCTTAATGCACTATTTTAAAATCTCTCCTTTATCTATACATGCTGAGCTAGTTGACTTCATTAAGTATTTCCTCTCCTGCACAGATTTGTAGAAGCTATTTATCACCGAAACCTTAGGGGAAATCATTATGTTCGCTGCCTTTCAAGAAGCATTGGACATAGCTCCGTCTGGTTCAATGAAGATCAGCTGTTCTTTTCATTTTTCTCCTTTTGCTAAAGCTTTTTGCTTTATTCAGTTTTGAAAACTATGAAAGCCTTTCGTGGCATCAGGCTCTAGTTTGCAGATAACGTAGTTGAAATTGCAGAATATTAGACATTCCACAGGGATGGAGGATAGTCCGAAAGAGGATATTGTCAGAAGGAAGCAAATAATCTTCAATCTTGTGTTACCTTTTATAATTGCATTTTTATTGACTTGTTCAGCAAACAGAGTCATACGCTTGACAATTGATGGAGTACTATATATCAAGGTAATTGGTAGGTAGTACATACCGGTCTTGTTTTCAGAGTGTGACTCTACTCTGCTTGGAAGGAGTGTCATGTAAAATACGTTGCCACAAGTTCTTTTGTGATCTATGAGAAATCTTTTGATTATATGTGTTTGGGTTTTCTTGTGGTTTTTTTCCAGGGAAAAAAAGGGTAAAGCAAAATGCAATGGTTAATTTTGAATCTGTCTAGTTTTGAGAGTGAGTTTTATTGCTCAGACACTGGAACTCCATAGATGCTAAGAGGAAGACGAATACACCACTGTGTCATATTGCTGCTATTTGCCTGTATGAAATGACATCACAGACCTTGGGGCAACTTTAATTCACAGCAGAAGAGTGTTCAAATGCTGTTGCAAAACCTTGTCATTTATCATGATATGGTCTATTGACCTACATGATCTCAGGTTTTTGAAACTGGTCATTGTAAGTCATATGTGGCCCTCTACTGGTAGCCACTTTAAAATATATCAAGGTAAGATTTTTTATTTTTTTTTTAAAGGAGAGAAAAGGGGAGAGATTGCAATGAAGCTGCCTTTTAAACTTTTAGAATATCTTGTGTAATTCAAATGCTGGGGATGAAGCAGTCAGTAATCACTCTTTAAATGCGATTCACGTGACCCACAACATCGCACAAATGACAAATTTTTAACAGTTAAAATATTTCACATGTGTTTTTGCACATGCTGTTATTTAGAAGTTGTGTTCTGTGAGGTTGATGGTTTTTTCAGCTGTTCTTGTTCTTGTCATATTTTTACTAGGTGTACATTCCAAGCAGAGTGGCTATTGTGCTTCAGAATATGGATATCCCAAAATGAAGTTCTCTGTAACTATCACTGAAGAAGCAAGTCATAAAAGAAGTGCTGATACGCTGTACTAGTACTAGTAACAAAACTTGCTCTAAGGAAGCTTTCTGAAACTGAGTATAGTAGTATTAGGTGTTTAAAATGTAAGATTAATATTTACATATAATTGCAGAGCTCTTGACTTGCTAGAACCTCTTTTGAGGAAACTTTACAAAAGAGGCAGAAAGGAAAACGTTGGTTTTGTAGTTCTAGTAGTACAAAATTACACTTAAGATATTGCAAAGCAGCAGGTATTCTCAATTAAATTGTTGTTTACAGAATTTTATCAGGAATAACAAGAGTGATCCTGCTCCAAAGTTTATTTCTTATAATCCTCTTTTTTTGATAGTGAATTCAAATGTTTATTATATAGTAATGCTTCTTACTAAAAGTAAGTAGTTTGCTTAAGTAAAACAGAAGGTTTTGGCTAAAAGGCAGCCTTAACGGTTTGTGGGACCTAATCTGAGGCTCCTCTTCTTCAATGAAGTCCAACATGGAATTAGAAATGTTTATCCAAGTGGATGAGAAGGTCCTCTGAGAATATTGTACTTTGCCATTTTTTATTTAATTAAAATTGCACAAGAATGCTGAACACCAGAATGAGCAGGCCAATTGACTCATGACCTGCTGATGCTATTGTGTGTGTGGCTTATTTGCTCCCAATCAAATCACTTAGTCTGTGCATCTCACTGGCCACAGCTGAAAAAAATATGACACAACTGTTTTATTTAGATAATTAAAATGTTCAGTGGGAAGACTGTTACGTTCTTATTGCAATGATACCACACTGGAAGATGTACTTAAAATGTAATTCTTCCCATTGCATTTATTTCACTAATGTCAGGACCTTGCAATACTGATATCCAGAAGCTGCCTTTCAGCTTGGAACATGGTGATGTTCTTGCACTTTTATAACTTTTGAAACATTGCTTCTCATGAAGAAGCAGTCTCAAAATACAGTGATCAAACTAAGGTGGTTTTCGATAAAATCAAGGTAGTTAATTATTGGAGTGCTGCTAAGATTATTCAAGTGAGTTCTTTCATGAGCTACAACTTTTTTGTAAAGAGTAAGATTTTGTATATTTGAAAATGTATTGCAGAGTATTCTGGAAAATTAATACCAAATTAACAAGACATGCTTTATTTTGTTCCATTTATTTAAAAACATATTTGAATTGGTTCTGAAATGAATGTCTTTTGTACAAATCTGAATTTTCTAACTTTTAAAGTAGCCAAAGAGGAAGATGTCCGTGATCATTTCCAAGTCATAATTTTACCCAGTTTCCTACGTGAACCATTGTGTAAATTAATGAATAGCTGTGCCAACACTGGAAATCTATTCACGGTTCTTGGAATGCTTACTTGTGGCTTACTTCTTAAGCAAAATAAGGGATATGATGGAATAATGCAGCATGATGGAAAACAGTCTTTTGCAGAGTTCACACTGGAAGGACTTTACAAACATCCCCAGTCTGCTATCTTCTGTGTGACTGAGAATTTTATATTGCAGTTGAGTACCATAATACTGTTTAGGATCATGCTTCCTTTTCCTCTACACCAGTTTGATCATTGTTTGGTAGTGGGCTAATAAAAGCATTCCCGTTACACTAAGACTTTAAAGAAAATACACTGAACTGTTTTAGCAACTGGAACTGATTATCTTTTTTTTCCAGATTGTTTTCCTTGTAGTGAAATAACGAGCAACTTCTAATACATGTTATATTTACATTGTATTGATCTAATATGTTTTATAGGGTGGCTTGTTTTTTTACTGGCACCAGTTCCAGGTTTCAAAATGTAATGCAAGGCAAGTGTCTGTGTCAAACCTTTTTTTCAAGAGAAGGAATAAATGTATGATGTGAAGTATAAACTGTGTAAAATTACATGCAAAATAAACTCTGAGGAGGATAAAACAAATGCCTGTATGGTTTCATTGCTCGTACTGTAAAAGGATGGTACAATAGTCTTAACACTGGAAGGAGACTATTAGATTTTGCTTCATCTTGAAATCAGGAACTTGTCTTGAGTAGAAAAAGTCTAATGAGATTGGTAGAATTTTTTTTTTTTACACACATTTTTCTTCTATGTAGCAATAGATTAATAAACACAGCGTACAAGATTTGCAAGGTGAACATGTAAATATAGGAAGCATAATAATTGGGCTTTTTTGGAGTCCACCTCTACATTTTAACAGTGGGAGTGCTCCTGCCCGTCTTGTGAGGCTGGAAAATTTTCCATTGCAATACCCATGGAAAGAATTTCTTTCCCCCTGCTCTTCGTATTCTGATGGATTATGAAGACGAATTCAGCTCGTGTTGTTTCACCTTTTGTCTAGCATCACACTCAAATTGCAAGGCTTCAACCAAGGTCCCTCCTTACTGTTGTGCGCTGAGGCTTGTAGCTGCCTGTCACCATGACTGGTTGAAGCCTCAGACACATTCCACGAAGCACGTGAGTTCCAGAGCTTTTTTCCTTGGGTGCACCTCAAATCAGCACTCTTCAGTCAAATGTGATAGTTTAGCTCTGTCACAGAAGTAAATTAACTGGTCCGTGCGAATGTATCCCTGGGCACAGTGCTCTCCACAGAGATTTAGACATTGTGGAAGAACTCTCTTTAAAGATAACCTCTCTTAGTGTCAAGGACTGATAAGGATTTATATTTCTACAATTAGAAACATATAATTCCCTGTCACCTGAATGAGTACTGGTAATTCTTGGTAGCTCCAGCCCCAGAAGTTGTTGCTCCACGGTCTCTCTAACACTCAACGAGAACTCAAGTTTGTCCTTACCTGCCGGTTTATGTGAAGATTCAGGTTGACCTTCCCTCCATCACATAATATGTGCTGAATGGTCCTTTGTACTGAATAATTCAAGCTCTTCTCCAGCCCAGGTTATTCTTGCGATAACGGGTAAGTGTCCACTAGACATGTATTCTATGGGCAGTAAGTTTTGATTTCCTTGTGGTTTTCTTCTCCTCGCACAATTCAAGCCTTACTGTCCTGAGGTTTATTTTGAAGATAAAGAATGGAGTGGTTATTTCAGCTTGGTGAGTACTTCTGGAAAACAGATTTTAATGAAAAAGCTGTTTGACCTTTCCGTTTGTGTTTTTTTGTGTTTTTTTTTTTTTCTCTCCTATCAAAATTGTCTTGCTCATTCTATTTAATTTAGTGAAGAGTTTGTTAAGCATGTGGTCTGAAAGACAGGGAAGTGGTGTCGCTAATCCTCTGACAAAGGGAGACGAGCTGTTTGCACAGTAAGATACCAGACTAGGTAAGCATGGTATTTGGTACTATGGTACTCGGACATAATGCAAGGTGGTATTTTTCTGTATTAAACTGTCAGTCATAGTTGTGCTTCCAAATGATGTTTTAAGGAGCTTGAAGTTC
>VZSZ01010603.1:38100-73340 GCA_013398815.1 Ibidorhyncha struthersii
ACTGTCCGTTAATGGTTAAAGGAAGAACTGTCTGTTTATTTACAAATCTTCCTTCTCAGAGCTCAAAAATAACTTTACTAGTTAAGTAGTGAAGGGTGAGGGTTAACTGAATGAACAACAGCAGAAATTGTTTTCTTTAACTTAAATAAATGTGGCTATTTTGTCCTGGATATGTTGAGGTCTACGGTCCATCTTTCTTCTGCTCCATGATTTAACTTTCTGAGGGATTGAAGTATTCAGCATTTAAGAGTTTCCTCATTGACTAATGTTTCCAAACTGGGCATGTCGTCACTGTTGGAGGACTGCTACAGAGATGAAGTAGTATGTTACATATTTTCATACATCATACCTTAGCTAGAATCTGAGTTTCATAAAAAACAGCCTGTAAGTGGCATCTTCCTAACGATTAACAGGATTTTTTTTGCCAAGGAAGACTCTGCACGTATGTGTGTTTTCACACTTCATAGTATATGGTGCAAGTGCTTTGAAAGGGGGTTGAGGGTGCAGGTTATTTGCTGTGATGGAGAACTGTCACTTACGCCTAGCGTATGTTTTAACTCTCTTCAGATTTCCAGATTATTTAGAGTTGTACTCAAATTCCTGAGGAGAGAAACAGTATCTTTCTGAGAAGTTTCATGAGCATTTTAAAAAAGTCCAAAAGTTTTGGTCATAGTTGCCTTTGTTTAGAGAGAGATTTTTTTTTTTCCTTCATACAATGCTTCCTTTATGTAGGCTTTTTCATATTTTTTTTTAATCTGAAAATAAGTTGCAGTAGTAGTGATAGGCTGATATATGACTGCTCTTATTAAAAAGAATTATATAAATTGTTGGATAAAAATAACTCCAGTTGAATATGTTAAAAATATTCTGTTTATGGAAAGGTAAAAACAAAAGCTAATTATGGCTCATTAGATGAGACAAATTGTATTTTTCATGTCTGAGTACAGTACGTATCCTGTAAATACAAATAATTATTGGTTATTCGTGTTAAATTAAAGCCTAAAATGAATTAGGAGAAAATGTAAGAACTTCCAGGCATTGAAGTAATAGGTCTCAGCTTGGCTGATGTTTTTGCATATTTACAAAGCCATTCTGAACCCTGAAAAAATATCTAAGTGTTTCATTAAACGAGTTCTGAAAACTGTCTTCTAATGTTAAGACAAAGGCAATAATTTCTCAAAATATTAGGAGAGGATTAAAATTGATGCAACACTAATCACCTGTGCCATTTGCCTCCGAGATAATCTTCAGTGTCGTTAAAAGCTGGGAGGAAACTCCCTCTAAACTTGCTTGTTTTTTTCTGACTGTGTCTCACAAATCATAATTTACATGTCTAGAATAAGGACAGTCTGTGATAGGGTGATGTAAATTTAATGTCTTGAATATTCAGTGTTTGCTCAGGGTATGAGGTTTATGACGAGTTGTCCACCTCAGAAGGAAATTGGTTGGCAAGATGAAAGTAGGCGAAGTCATTTGAAAGTCACTTGAAGGAAAAAGTAGGGGGTAAATCCCAACCTTGCTGAGTTGCCTTTCACAAAATACTGAGTGTATCTTGTGTTTACTTGGGTTGTAGAGCAAGATAACTGGAGTAGATTAGTTACCAGGCAAAGTCTATGTATTCAGTCTATTTCATGCTAAAAATTATTGGACCATTCTTTTGTAGTAGTAGCACATGATTATCCCTGAAGAAAAAGTGTAAAAATACTTCTCTACTTCAAAATGTAGGTAAATTTTAAGGTAAATTACTTCATAAAAGTTTATTCACTATTAAAAGAGAAAAAAAAAATACTTCTATCAAAAGACTACCCTTTGGTACAGTAAAGATATGGAAAATTAACTGAAATGAAAGCCTGATCTTTAGAATGTATGAAATTGTAACCATTACTTTTGTACAAAGCTCCTTTCATGTGTTAACTGCTGCTTCTGTTTTTTTTTTTCTTTGTTCATTACAGTGGTATTAGACCAAACGCGACATTTTCTTTGAGTGTTTCTGTATTCTGTAACTTGTGTAAATACTAGTTATGAATGTTTGAGGCAATCACAGTTTTCAGTCTTCAGTAATAAGTTGGGGTTAGCTTTGGTTTCAGGGTTTCTAATGTAGGGATAAGAGGGGAGGCTTAAGATGTTTGGTGGTTTTGTTAAATGCCACTTAAATTCCTGCCTTTGCAATTCCACTAATCATTTTAAATCTTTGACTGTGGCATGTTTTTGTCAGACAAAAGCAAACCCTGTCTGGCAGCAAAAAAGCACATCTTTAGACTAGCATGAGAAAGCCAATTACGTAAACACATCGTGTCCAAAAACTGAAATGTATTTTTCTCTCCAGGATTGTTTATCTGAAGGAACTAGTGTTGATCACTTTATGAAATGGAGCGGAAGGGCTGTGTGACATAGAGAGCAGGGCTTTTTGTGCAGAAAACTATTTTCCTAAAGCAAAACATATTCCAAGATTTCAAATATGGGATGTTTTCATGGAAGATACTGGATTGTGACAAGAGAGCCTTTTCATAGAAAGATATTTGTCAAAAACCCTCCCAGAACCATTCTATAAAAATAAGAACGCTAAACAAAATCAATGCTTGCATTACGGGCAAAGCATGGACACTAACAGAACTAACGTTGTCAGTGTAAGCGGCTGCGTGAAGGAGTCTTTCATTGAATTAATTATGTAAGTGAATCCCTGTACCGTTCTTTTGAAAATAAGAAACTTCTTTTAATAAGCGTGTAAAGTGATAGGGCTATAAAGATAGCTTTCCATAGGCCTCCTTTGGTTTGGCGGGCAGTGATTTGGCAAGACTGTTGGCCTCTGGATCTTCTTTCCCAGATAGGTCAAGCTGTCCAGGTGGTGGTCTTTGCACAAATGCTGGTGATGCCATATGAGGAAATGAACTGGAAAACTGATTTAGTGGGAATATAAGCTGTCTTTAGTAGAATCATAGAATCGTCTAAGTTGGAAAGGACCTTTAAGATCGAGTCCAACCATCAACCTAACACTGCCAAAACCACCACTAAACCATGTCCCTCAGCACCACATCTACCCGTCTTTTAAATACCTCCAGAGATGGCAACTCAACCACTTCCCTGGGCAGCCTGTTCCAATGCTTGACAACCCTTTTGGTGAAGAAATTTTTCCTAATATCCAACCTAAACCTCCCCTGGCACAACTTGAGGTCATTTCCTCTTGCCCTATCGCTTGTTACTTGGGAGAAGAGATCGACCCCCACCTCTCTACAACCTCCTTCCAGGTAATTGTAGAGAGCAATAAGGTCTTGCATCAGCCTCCTTTTCTCCAGGCTAAACAGCCCCATTTCCCTCAGCTGCTCCTCATAAGACTTGTTCTCCAGACCCCTCACCAGCTTTGTTGCCCTTCTCTGGACACGCTCCAGCACCTCAATGTCTTGTAGTGAGGGGCCCAGAACTGAACACAGTACTCGAGGTGGGATCTCACTAATGCTGAGTACAGGGGGATGATCACTTCCCGAGTCCTGCTCACCACACTATTCCTGATACAGGCCAGGATGCCGTTGGCCTTCTTGGCCACCTGGGCACACTGCTGGCTCATATTCAGCATAAGGCTGCTAAAATATGCAACCATAGCTGGAAAATGGGCTCTTTACAATCGGTAAACGTCTCGGCCTTCCTGCAACTTGTCAATGAGGGTGATTATGCTGCATCCGATAAGTATGTGTTTTTTCTAGTTGTGCTGTGTAGCAGCTGGCTATTACACAGAACTAACTCTTCCTTCTAGTTTTCAGTAACCTCCTGGATCTACTAGCCTCTGTTCCTCAAACTTATTGGACAAGTGTAATACAATAAGTCATATTCATGGATTAACATAGCGGCCGCGTGTCCCTCGTGGCAATGACCTCTTTTTTTAAAAATCCCCAAGGAATCATTCAGTAATATGATTAAGTATTTTAAAACAAGTTGAACATGGTTTACCTAACTGGGGATAGCTGGTAAGAAATGATAATGAAGAAATCAGATATATTTAATGCAATTTTAGCTTTGCCTTTTTTGTTTTATCTTCTCCTGTGGATGTTGTAAGCACAAGGTATCACTGGTGGTTAATGCTATCACCAACTGCACACACAGACATTAAAGGGAACATAAAATTGTATTGACACATAGCTAGAAATTAACTAGGGACAGCTATTCTCATATCACCAAAAAAAAAAAAGCCACAAAAAAACCCTAATAAAAACCTAATTATCCAGTTCTCTGTTGAAGTACTGATGGAGTGGAGGGAGGCAAGTCCTAATCTTCCATCAGTGCACAAGCAGAATTACTCTTTTTCAGAAACCTTTGTGTTAGTTCTGGTACAAAACATGAAAGAAGCAAATATTCCGGAGTTATGCATCTGCTGCTGCTGCTATAGAAGCTCTCATCAGGAAATTCTTGCCTTGTGGTGCGTACTTATTATAGTAGTTGATTGTAATAGTTCCATTTAAACTTGAGTGGTGATACACACCTTGTTATGTAAAACACTGTGCAAGGTTGTTTAAACATGAAAGATAATTGCTGATGTTTCATTGGCAGTAACTCATAGGTAGACATTCCGATGACTAATTAAATACACTGACCTTTAGTATTAACAGCCTTGATGGGTTTCAAGCCATGATACGCTTTGATGCTAGGAATAGCTTTCAACCTGTCTTGTCTGCTTTTGCTTTTTTTCTGAACGGGGCTTGTGAATCTCCCTGTTTATTTGGGACAATGTGGACAGGTGTCTGGTGTGCTTGCGCTCCCTAGAGTCCTACCACCTCATGGGACTGTGCCGTGTTTAGTCCTACATGTCTGCAGCTCCTTTCTGTCTGTTGCATCAAACCGTACAGACCTTCTGAGCAGCCCTTGTGTCCTTATGCCTTCCTATTTCTCTGGCTCCTACCACCCAAGAGGGTGGATGTGTTAATGCAGGTATTTGCAAGGGTTTTGGCCCATCAAAAGATCAGTTAAGGCCAAATCTCTCAGGTGCTTGGAGACAGAGAGGACTGCAGCACAAATAACTGTGTTGGCCTGTGTTTTACTTTATCCTTAAAGGTGACGAGAGGCCCAGCTTCTAACTCCTGACCTCCCCAGATTTTACAGATTCTGTCAGCCTGGTTTGGTGGCTCATTTTCAGGCTGTTCCTGACCTGAAAGGATTGGTAGTAATGTTTCAGCCGTTGCTTCTGCAGCAATTACTGTAACAGTGCAGATGTAAGCTGCAATGAGAGATGTGCAAATGAACCATCTTCAGCTTCTTAAATTTATTCCTCCGTGTCATCTGCTGAGCAATGCTTGCATGTTGCTGGTAGGTAGTTTTTGCTATGAGGGAAAATTGTAAGTCTGAGCGTGTCCTTGCATATATTTCAAAGTCTGTTCTGTTTATGCTCCATACATCTCTACTCTGAAAAGCTGATATGTGGCAGATGACTTGCCCAGGATTTGAGACAATCACTCCACAGCTCACCGGGTACAGCTTTTTGCACTGGGAGAAGAAAAACAAAGTATGAAGATATGAAGGGCTTGTAAAGACACATCACCTGCTGAGGTTCCTTTGATGCCCAGTGGAAGAGTCAGACTTGATCTGTAACCTGCCGGATTGGTACAATCAAATCCACCCTCTTCCTGTCTCTTTCAGGGAAGTCAGTCATATCCATACCACTACACAGGTACTGCATATGCTCTGGGGATTACAAGTACAATGTCAAGAACTCAGATGACAGAATGACCAAGGTAAACAAGGTTGTGAAACCTCAAGCACATAACACATCCACACAAACACACAAAATTCACCGTTTCTTAGCTCTCTCCCAGTTCTTTCTGGAATCGATCAGGTGCTCATCTTGTCTTTGACAGTGACTGCTGCTGGCAGAAGGTGCAAGCAGCCAGTGGTAGGTATCCGTGTGATAATCCTGCTTATGGGGAAGCTAGGTTGGTTTGGGGATGGACCACGCAGGATAGAGGAATCCACGTGGAGCAAGGAGGGTGTAAGTATCCAGATATATCTGGTAGGTATCTGCAGTGAAGCTGTTTCTCTTGATTTTAAATCTTCTGTTGATATATCTCTTGGTCACAGAAACTTGAGTAAGTGGGCTTTCTTTTTTAAGCACACATTCTGCAGTATTTTGTACCCACTTCTTTTCTGCATCTCTAAGTGGCATCATTAGCAACAGCAACCCTCTGCTGCACAATATTTCTACAAATGATACTGTTTAATTAACCAAGTGATGTGTAATAGTACTACATGACATTTTTCCGGAAGTGTTACCTAAAAGGCCTGAACCTCTTCGAAGTGATAACAAAAAAGTGGTAGCAGAGTTCAGAAAGATAAATGTGCTGTAAATGGTTTGCTATCTCTGTAAGTCTGCATCTACCGCAATGATTCAGATCTGAGAAGTAATATGCAGTTTTGAAGCGAGTCCCCTGATGGTCTATGCTTATCATGTGCTAACTCAGTTCCCATAGTGGTTTGGGGGCAAAAAAAGTAGATTCCTTGGAGGTGGAACTAAGCAGTCTCTTCTCCAAAAGCACTCCAGTCTTCCCTTGGTGTGTAATTTGTTTAGACCACGATATTCCATGGCCTCCACCCACTGCAAGGACTTCCCATGTCCCAGTAAGTTTTCCTATTGGGAAGCCTCAAAGTACACGTGGAGGTAAGACTTTTCAGCAAAGGGGGTGAGACTGCATCTAATATACAGTATACTGCCCAAACCACATGTAATAGCAGCGTGAGGAGCTCAGCAGCATCCACTTTGTTTTGTTCCTAAAATATTTGCTAACACAGATGTTGAGTAATAGGCCAGTACTATTACAGACTTTAATATTGTGGATCCATATTCCTTGGCTTAAGCCTTGTTCTTTATATGACACTGCAAACCAGGTTAAAGATACAGAAATGTTTCTGAAAATGTTTACATGGAACTGAGGTTGTGAATCAACAATTACTTTTACAGTTATCTTAATGTAGCCGTTATGGCATAATAGCCTTTAGTCATTGTTCTTCTGCCTGCTAAGGCAAATAATGTGCTTGTCTAATGCAACAGAAACTGCAGTCAGTAGCAAAATCTTTAATATCTAATTTGCTAAACCTTATTTTGCACTTTTTCATCTGAAATGCAGAATTAGAAATTGAAGTAATATATGTAACATTTCAGTGCACAAAATCATTACCGACAGGATATTTGGATGGCAGTTGTAGTTTGCTTTGGGAGGGTTTTTTTTTTTTTTTTTTTTTAGCTGAGACTAATTTGTCTTCATGTGCCAGAAGATCTTTAAAAGTTAACAAGTTTTTTGGGGTGTGGGGGTGAGAGTTTGTTTTTTTTTATTTAACAGCACATGGTGAAATAGTTAAACACACACACACAGAGCTGCTAAAGACTCACTGTTTCACTCCCATGCTGAGGTACTCACTGTGTCAGCCCTCTTTGCAGCAGCTCCCCAGTTGGAGCTTCGGAGCCAGTCAGTTCTTGCCTGGCTAGTCACGCACAGCCACTCTTAAACCAAGAGATGGGCAAAAGTATGTTTCTGGAGTAGGAGAATGAGATCCCCAGGTGCTCCCCATACTTGGTTACTGGAAGCATAGATTGCCCAGGCATCAGGTGGCGGCAGGGTGAGGATTATCCCAGAAGTCACATAAGAGCAGCTGTTGTGGAGTCACAGGGGAAAAATGAATATCCTCCCTCATCTGGCTGACAACTGACAGGTGAGAAGAAGAAATGCGGCTATGTTTTCTCATGTTGCAATATTCTGCTAGTTTTAGGTGCTTGGGAGGAAAATAGCGTCCTGGCACAAGGAGGTCACCAAGGATATGCTGGGTGCTGTTGTCCCACTGTCCCAGCCTGTTCCAGGTGAAGGCAGTGCAAGTGGGTGATGGCAGAAGAGAACGCAGGGTATTTCCAAGGCACCGAAAGTTTTATGCCTTCTCTTCCCTGGTCTTGCGTTGGCACAGCTTGAACTGGGGCAGGGGCGGCTGGTTGGTCTTCTACGTGGCCAACGCGCGTGATCTTCAGTTACACCAGGGAAGCTGTGATGTATACCAGTAAATATAAAGCCATTCCTATCCAAAGGATGTGTTTGCTCTGTATAATGGGATATGTAGCTAGTGTGTTCCCTGGCACTGCATATGAGACCTTGCTTGATTTCCCTAAGATTAATTGTTTTTTCTATGTAAATACATTAAATGTGCCTACTGTAGCTATCCACGCACTGTATTGAAACCAAATACTCCTTTATGTCCAAATATTAGTCAACATATGCAGAAATTAGTTTCATTTAAATATAGATTAAATCATCAAGGTTATCCAAACGTCTTTGTTAATCCAAAGCCTGTGTAAATGCTTGTAGCCCCACGCCAAGCACTAAAATCAAGATTATGGAAGGACCCGCAGTAGGAAAAGTTAGTATTATTTTTTACTGGAGAACCTCACACAGAGGTCAGTACCGTGATGTTTAGAGTGGTCCCATGAATCTGATGCTTATAGAGGCACATTGGCTGAATAACACCAGTTCAGTAACTCATGCTTATTGTTATTGTAAGAAATCTCAGGCACAAACTTCTCCAGCAGAGTGTCAGGTTCTGACCTTGCTGAGTATAGATTACAGCATAGTAGTTAGGAAATACTGCTTCAGATACATTTGTTGCTTATAGAGTAATCCCTGTTTATGTATTCAGTTGATGCCACAGAAAGCAAAAATTATTTATAAATACAGTTTAACTTCCATTAAAGCTTAAAGAAAAACTATCTTGAACAATTTTTAAGAAGGCTAAGCAAAAGTATTAAAGCTGTCATTCTCGTTCCAGTCCTCCAGGAAAAGTCAGCCTTCAGTTTTCATAAAAATCCAGCAATAACTAAAATGGATTTCTCTGTCTAAGTAGAGCTCAGTGTCTCCTCTCTGGGTGAATAATTGAATTTATTGGGTTATTCAGCACACGGATAATGTACAAATATTTAAGGTTCATATTAACAGTTTTTATTTTTTGTTACCGAAGTAAAACACAATGTTTTGTAATACGTGAATCACTTCATTTGACCTAAAATAACAAGATTAATTTTGAAGCGGCTGAAGAACAGAACAGAACTGATGGACTAGCTTTGCCAACGGTCCAATCATGGGTTTTGGAGGTCTCACTGTTAACGTGATATGGACCTAGGTGTGAAATGACTGTCCTCTTAAAGAGCAGCGGTGAGGTTCATGTGAAATACTCAAATGCTTGTTGGTTCAGAAAAACGGTGTGATTCTCCGCCCTAGTGATTAGTACGCCCATGGGGGAGGCGAGATATCTGGGGTACGATTTCTAGTCCCCCCCAAAAGTGTTGGTCATGTGTGCCAACAAAGCAGCATTTAATGCAACAGGGCAGCTCGTGCACCTGAGGTATCTCTTTCTGTGGGCCAGGGTATCTGTCAGAGAGGTGAGCAGCCAAGGTTGTGCCTCGGGTGCTGAGCTGATGGAGGCTGGGCTCCTCACCCTCCAATGGCCTCAGCCACCCATTTGGCTCCCAGGTGGCACAGCTTGACTCTCCTGTGTAGCTAATTTACATCTGTGACTTCGCAATGCCATGACACAAAGTGTAAGTGATACTAAAGCATCGATTTTGTCCTGTGGTCTGCAGTACCTGGCCCTACTGCGTCTGCATCCCCTGTCCTCCCTTTTTTAGGGCTGTCCTGTAGCCCACCTGCACATCCATGCTGTCTCACAGGGGCACGAGGTGGTGCGTGCAGTGCTGTCTGTGGTATTACTTTGGCTGAACAGTCAAATTGTGTCATAATCCTGGCTAACTCTCACCCCCGCCCCCCCAAGCAGAGTGTTCTCCACAAAAAAGTGTGTGTTTCTAAGTATATGTGTGCACACAAATACGTATCTCTAATTCTTCTATTTGAGTGCAAGAGGTTTGCATCAATATTTATTAGAGTCCATCCTTTTTAGGGTCAGGAATGGCTTATTTTTGTGTGCCTGAACAGACCTAACACAAAAGTTCTGGTTTAGTTATGAAATTCCTAGACATTTCTGCAAAATAAATCAGTAGTAAAAACTTTGTTAACATGTGATCAGTCAGGCTGTCTACAAAGATTTTTTTTCAGGCACAGGATGGAAGGACGGATCTTCTGTTGGGGGAATTCTACTAATAAGCCATTTTTTAGGCCTTGCACTCATTAAGGAAAATATACAGACAGGCAAATACCACATGGCTATGGTGTTTTTTTTCACATTAAGTATAATTATTTAAATATTAAGTGAAACTGTTGTCCTGACAACTTGCTAAAGCAGCCATTGAGTCTGAGGAATCTTGGATGCTCTGTCTTAAGTATTTGCAAAGCCATTTGTTTGTTCAGTACTTGCTTTTGAATCTTTCATTGAACTGTCTTCCCTTCAGTAAGTGAATGTAGTCCATGAGGAAAGTTCTGGGATCACAAATTCTAGGTCGGTGGGAATTATTATATATTTCCTCCTTAAGGCTGTGGTTTTGTCTTTGTAATGAAGAGGTGTAATTACCATAACTCTGATACCTAAGGATCAGAATACATGAAGTAGAAGGAAGGATTCAAGATTCAGTATACTAAATTTGCGGAAGTGTTTTAATATTGTATATTAGCACTAAAATTCGTCCTACCTCGTCAAACTCCATATGGATTTGTGAAACAGAGTTTGGGTTCCTACAGATCCTGATATATATATATATATCAGTCAAATAATGATCATCTAATAAGAGCTGATAATGATTGGAAAACTATTACATCTTTTTGATTACTTTGCCTTCACCATTCTTAGTACTTTTGCTGTAGCACCAATCTGCTGTGATTTACCTAGTTACTTTATCACAAGCTCTCTCAACAAGCTTTTTCCACAGATGTCCCTGAAAGAGTCATGCCTGTTACCTCGTAATGTTTGATAACCACTACAGCTAACTTTCCTGAGTCTGAGTTGTGGTGTGTGTTGGCTGTGGGGTCTCTGCGCGCTGAGATACTTGTTTTCAGGAATGTCAGTGCCTCAGATGTTCCTTTTAGCATGGTGCAGCCTTCGCCTAAGGACCTTTTGCTTGCTTTCTCATCTGGTAATTACTTCAGGAGAGAAAAGGGGAGAAAGATGCGCAGGGTTGTGGTGAAGTGAATAAGCAAAATGAAGTCTGCATGCGGTATAAGCCACTGCAAAGTGAATCGTGTGTTACACACTGCATGTCAATGAGGTGCTGCCGTGCCCCATGATATCACTTTGGTCAGTCTAGAATACAATTTAAGCATTTGCTTATCCGAGGGATGCCAGTGAGATAAAAGCCTTAAAACTGAGTATGTGTTGTGTGCTCGTCGTTTGTTGTTTTCCTTTTTAATCAGGACTGGAGAGCTCAGTACCATAGAACTGAAGTACGGATATTCAAGAAATCACTCTGCTTGACTTACATTAAATCACACTGGACCTCCTACATCTTGTCTTTTGAGAAAAAAATAACTAACAGAATTACTCTGTAGGGAACCCCCTAAAATCTCATTTAAGGTCAATGGAAGCAGTCACCCAACTGTCAGTGATTGCTAAATCTAGCTCATGCCACTTGTTTTCTGGCTCTGTTTTGCTTACATTTTGTCAATTATAACTAAGTTTTTCCCCTTAATTATTGTCAAGTGCAAGCCCTTTTATGCTCTCTTGATTTATATGTATATTTAAATTAAATTTTGAAGGACTGTGGTACTTACGATGAGTTAAACACATTTCAAATCTTAATAAGCCTGTTTGTATGTTATGCTGCTTGAACTACAGCCATGCTAAGGAAGGGGGGGGTGGGGGTGGGGGTGGAATTAATGGGTTTCTCTTGAAGTAGAAAAAAATTACTCACTTTTGATAAAAGATCTTTTGATAATTTACTCTTGACTTCATTACTTGATTTATCTCATCTTCCCACATTAATTTGCTTTTAATTTTTTTTTCCCTTGCCTTCTGAGGTTTTCTAGCTTCAGTAACAACTCTGAGATGGTTGGATTGATGGATTGCAAAATTTAACGTTTGAACTAAAAAGAAAAAGAGCTTAAACACTTGAGCTAACAAGCAATATAACCTTCATATAGTAAACTAGAAATTCAACTTTCCAGTGCCTTGCTCTAAGATGCTGGAAATTGATTATTTAGTTCACCTACTCCCGTGTTCCTGCTTGGGCCAGTATAGTTCCACAATGCAAAACTTTTAGTGATTTGCAGAATCTTTAGAATGGGTTAAGTATTGGTACTTCCATTGTTTCCCTTGAGATACCATTTACAGTCTGATACAGATTTTTGACAGTAAGGTCTTTGGCTATATCAGCCTCTGTTTCCCTTTTTTCTGGTTTCCCTTTTTCTGGTTTAGTTCTTCTTACTTACTGTAAATACAGAGAGATTAGAGTAATTAAAAGAGCAAAAAAGAGGAAAAAAAATGAAATGGAGTAACTGGAAACATTAAAACTTCCCTGGTACTGAGCACCTGAACTACACCTATGCCTGTGTTTTGATAGGCAAGTGCTTCAATGCAGACCACAATACCTTCACCATGAGCTTATGCATGGAACACAGGTGGACATTCAAAGTACTCCAGTGTGATGAATGTTAATGGAAAATGGTAGAAGTTGAAAACAAACTGGTTTAACCCAGACAGGAAGAATTTTGGTGAAACTGTGGACCGCACTTAAGACTGCGAGTGAAGCATGAGAGGGGGATGCTTTCTGAATTGGTTGACCAAAGGTGACAAGTCAGAAATGGAACTTACCTGAATTCCTGAATTAAATGATAAAAAACTTCTCTTGTATTACTTGTCAATACTGGGGGCGGGGAAGATAAGGGCAGGGAGGAGAGTTAAATAGACTTTGGCATATCAGTTGCATCTATTACTGGAAGAGGAAAGATTGTAGCTCCATACCTTGGAGAACTTCCTGCTACTTTCCCCACTGCCTGTCCCATTCTTTCTTCCATTATTTTCATGCATCCTATTCCTTTCTTGTGTATGTGTGTTTCTCTGTTTGCACCTGCGTCTGAGCCAAACTTCCTTGATTGTGCATCAAAACAAAAGGAGGCGATGCCCAAACAGCACTGATATGTGTCAGAATATCCACCGAAGCACCAGACCTGCTGAGACTGACCAGGTCGTAGTCTAGACTGGAATGTTGCAAGAAGCACTTTTAGCTGAGACACACAGCATGTGCTTTCATGGATGATGGATCAGACTTTATCCTGAAATATATAAAATAAGCATTTTCCCCTTTACTAATCTGTTGTGTTTGTCTGTGTCGGCAGCAACGTAGCACAAATCAATTGAGATTCAATAAGAACACTGTTTCTTTCTTCTTTACTAAGAAAGATTACTTGATGTTCAAGAATACTGAATATCCACTCTCTAGCAACATAAATCTGATAGCTTTTATTAAATTTATCTTGTGCAGGTGTTGAATATCAAAGACAAATTCTTGTGTTATAATTTTGTTTTTCTCTCTTGTGTATTTTAATTCTTTTCTCTGTTGTATTCTAATTAATAAGTTATTCAAATTTTTGTTAAGGACTGTCTGTTCTGTTTGCTATGAAATAATGTATTACCTGGTCTTTGTTCTTGAACTTTATATGGCTGTTAAATGTTATAGACTAGCATTAAGAGAATTGCATGTGTACTCAGAAAAATGTAAATGTGTCCAAGCCGTAACCTTTAAAAGATCCTTATTTTCAGCAACTTACAAGTGCTTGGGCAACAGCACTTTTCAGGTCACATATATGGCATATCCATCTTTAATATTTTCTTGGCTAATAGCATAGATGTCGAATTTGGGGATGAACAACTAATATTTAATATAAAGCCCAGCTTAATTTAAAGTTGTTCTTTTCTGTAATCTTATGCCTTAACTCTTTGGTGTTTAAACATAAATATTTTAAAGCTTTGCTACTCGAAACCAGACCGGATTTTTATTTAGGAATGATATCTAAATTTGTGTAACTTTATTTTTATTTAAGGCAGTCTGAGAAAGTAAAACTTTGTGTCCTTCCTAGGTGCTTGAAGCCTTCAAATGCCGACTATTCCATTAACACACACTTTTCCACACCTCGTTTTTAGTCAATTCTTGGCCAAATAGCACGTTTTCAGTGATTTTTGCCCTTCCTTATTAATTAGTTCCTGAGCAATCACCGATGATGTTCCGATTTTCTGGGATATTTAGTTGGTCAGAGTTATGGCATTTAAAGCACCTGTCCTAGATTCTAGGCTTTTCTGGGATACCCTGTGATTAAAGTAATGACTATAAATGCGAAGGAGGAAAAAAGCAGCCTGTTCCATATCATAGCTCTTTTTTGTCTGAACTCTTACCTTTTAAGTCATTTTGCCATTTCCACAACCCAGGGGAAGAGATGAGCTTTGCAGCTTGCTCTGGAAGGTCAGTGGCCTGAGGTTGCTCTGGGGAATGAGGGAATTGAGCCCAGCGCTGTGGCTGCCCATGTGGCCAACCCTGCTCACAGCTGTCCTCATGTTCAGAAGGTCCCTGTGCCTTTGACCACAGCTGGAGTTGAGGAGTGTTTTAGATCACAACAAATAGACTAGGTAGGGTAACTTTTCCTCTGAGCTTCCAGGCAGTGAATGCATCTCCTGGAAGACTGGTGTCATTTTCATAGGAAAAAATAAATAATAAAAAAAAAAAATCTGCCAGTGAGTGTCCTTGTGCATTATTTTCGTCATTCAATTCGATTTATTGTGTTGTAGGGTTGTTTTTTTTTTTTTTGTGTTGAAATCAGCTTAAGCTTAGATTGAAGTACTGATTATGTATAATGCCACCAGAAGCAGTCCTCGCCACATCGCCAGCACACATCTTCCCTCTTGCCTAAACCATTGCCACATCGTTGAATTTTTGCTACCAGTTTCATGCCCTGGTATATCTATGCCTGACAATGACTGCTTGAAGTTGTCTATAACAGTGTAGTAGAGAGGACTGCCAGATAATGTTTGAATCCATTTGGGTGATATTTTTCAGTGGGTTTTGCTAAACGGTAGGATTTTAAAGAACTGTTCGGAAGAAATGTAGGCGTAGGCAAATATCAGCTCCCCTGGCTCGGGTGTTCATTTTTGTATGCTCAGCTAGAGTCTTTTGACAGCTCGCTAGACACTGCCTGTATATTGTCAGCAGGAGGACTGAAGGGACCAGTTAGATCGGTAAAACTACGTTAACTCAATCTATATTTGACTGGAATTTTTGCAGACCTTTAAAACCTTTACAACATTATGCCATCTATTACGTCAGCTCACTTACTGAAATCTATTCTAATTGATGAAAGGAACGGTAAACTTCTCAAGAATAGGCTTTAGCTTGCTTGCTTTACTTACTGTAAATCTCCATAGGCTACTGATGGAGAGAAGCAGATCTATTGCCTATTAAACTGACAGGGAAGGAATCAACACTTTGTTAAGCCTCAGACAATATTGGTAGATAAGTAGTAGGAGCTCATTGTAACTGTAAGGGAAGAGAGGAGATATCATGAAGATGTATGTGTTTTTTAATAGCTTGACTTTCTTTTTAGCTTCTCCAGTGGCTTCATTTTCCAGGTGATGCTGTCTGCTTCAGAGAGAGACTACCCAATTCCCACATATAAGCACAACTGAATAATGAAAAAGTCATATTAATCTACCATTGTTTTGGTTTTGTTAAGGTTATTGTATATGCAGGCTTAATAAGAGTGTAATGCATTGAAAACTCATTTTTTTCTTTTCTCACAATTTAGGCAATCAAAGTAATTTCTGAAAATTTTCCAGTTGTACCGTATGTTAGCGAGAGCTGTATTTGAGCTTAATGTCAGAAATCTAGTTGAAAGAAAGCGGTGAAATGGTAAATAACAAAAGAAAAGAAAATATCAGATGAAAAGGGTGTGTCAAAAGGGTATGAATTGGCTAGATTTAGATCTTACAGTTTTGAAAAGCATATTGAATTTTACAAATGTTTCTCTCATACATTTTTAATGAGCACAAGCAATCGGAATGATTTTCAATCATGGTAGAAGGTTATGGCAGCACCGTACTTTACTTCAACAGGTGTACTGGCTTTAAAAAAAAAAAAAAAAAAAAAAACCACAAACATGTCAGATGCAAGAAATGCCCTATAAGTTTATAAAAGAAATGAGCATGGGCTGTAAAGAGGCAGACCCAATCTTGCCCGGTGAAAGCCATGGACTGAAAATTTAACCTTCCCATTGCTTTAGAAAGCCTAGAGAAAGAGACATCTATTTTCAGAATGGAAAATATTTGCATTATAAAGATTACAGCAATTTTGTTAAAGCATTAGAATAATCTCTGTCTTTTTTTTTTAATCTTCTTATTCTCTTTTTATACTACTTATTTTGTGGTTTCATGCAGTTTAATTTGGGGAAGAGTTATTTAAAAGCTATGTCTTAAGGTTTGGGGTTTTTTTCTTCTATACATTTGCAAGGTTTCTTCTTTACTTTCTAAGATATGGTGCTGGTTAGGTTTTGGGTTTTTTTTTTTTTGTTGGGTTTTTTTTTTACTTAATTACCAGTGGGGAAAACAGCATCTGAAAAGTTAGAATAGTATTTGTTTCCTATGTGATCATCTGTTCCTGCTGTTTATGCTTCACCTGGATACCTAATCCTTTTAGCAGTGGAGAAGATTATGAAGCTACAGACAAGAGATTACGGCTCCAGGTGAGGGATAAGCAGTTGATCAAATGAATGAAGGAGAAAAAGAGATTGTTTCAATGCAAATATCCCCTACTAATTAGGGCTAGGGAGAAAAACTGAGAAGAAATATGATTAGGATTCTGTCTGTCTCTCTCAATAGGATTTTTTTTACCCAAGAATGCCTTAAAGTTTTCATAAGGAATTAAAGCCACTTTAAAAATACAATTTTTCAGGAGACTGGTATACCTGTGCAGTTAGTACCACACTCTTGTGCTGGCTTTGCGGATGTTTTTCCTCTCATTTGTTATATATATATGTTTGTTTTAATCTTCCTTTGTATCAGAATCTCACGGGATGAAGAGCTAAGGATCAGGAGGAAGGATTTGTCAAGGGTGTATGGTCAATGTTTTCCATGGCTTTGCTTGCAGAAATAGACATCAGCAGTCCATTTTGCAGTTAGCATCACATATGTTTCTGAGCAATATTTATCCTGGTAAACAATAAGTGAGGTAACAACCCAGCAAAATCTTCCTCCCTGCAGTGTCACCCTTCTCAGACATTAAAATATTGGAGCCCACAGTAGTAGCCAGTGCAATCAGGTCCTTAGTATGTTTAACACTTTATTCTTAGTGTATTCTCTGCTCTGACTTGTCCACAAAAAAGCTTTCATGTCTTGTATAAAATAAAGAGCAAACTAAGATACTAATTACCTAAGTAATACTAGAGCTAATCCTTTTTCCCCTATCCTATCCACTGAGAGGAGTGCATCAGAACAGAGGGAGATTTCTACTGGTCTTTCCTGGGACCTCTGGGTGCTACTGCAATTCAAATATTTGCATTTTTTCTCAAGCATCTAGTCATCTGTCTTCCCATTCTCTTTGCAGAAAATTGTGACCACAGTAGGAAATTACTGGATTTTACTAAAGTCAATCCAATTTGCAAATAGAAGCAAACTAGAAAATGCATGTGTAATTTTATCTTAGCATGAGTTGGTGTTTTGTCTTCTTCCTACAAAGCAGTCACCCACTGTTTTATTCTTATATGGCAGGTTTTGTTTTTCCACTTCAGAAAATTGTAACAGAAATGGAAAAGTACTTGTCTCCACATTGATGCAAATGCCAGACGGAGGGTAACGTGGCTTGTCCAGTTCTCCGACTGTTCAACTGGTACAGCTGAGAAGTAAATCCAGTTATCCTATTCTGACCGCGTGCCCTAAACCCTGGCCCATGCTGCTTTCACTGATACTAGAAGACCATATCTCTGTGCTTTTCATTTTTCTTGAAAAGAAAAATGCCAACAAACCGTGGCTCAAATACAGTAGGTGGGGTAAGTAAATAGAAAGAAAAGATTTATTGTGTGAGCTATTCTGTAGACTCAGTAAACCTCATAAATTCTCTCCCAATGTGTATGTGCAAGACAATTAAATGAAGGTAATTAAAAGCTCTTTCACAAAACTGACAAAAAACCTTCTCTATTTGTGGAGATATTCCTTCTGAAAAGGAATTACCAGTTCCCAAACGTGCTTGGGATTAAAACAGAGACTTGCTGAGCATTTTTGTATGTTTTAAGAAGGGTACTATGTAGATTTACTTGTGACAGGCATGCTATTTTACAATCCTGTTCTCCTGTCCAAGTTAACAATAAAATTCTGTCATGTTCCACAGAAAAAAAACAGAGAATGGAGAAAAGAAATGCAAAAGATTGTTAGATTGTTTGCTTTTATGGATGATTTAAACTTTTTCCACCTAGCTGAGCACTGTTTGTAAAAGTGTAAAAATGTGAACTATGCATGCATTATACACTGCACAATAGTAGAGAAAATAATTTGCAATATAATTAGGTGGCCCATACATACATATATTTGTCCTTGGAAAAAAAAAGGATGCTAAGACTCAGGTCAGTATTTCAATCTGAGAGTTGCTCTATTAATAATCAATTTCATCAACAAAGGTATCTGCAGTATATATCTAATTAATTGACTGTTGCACAATACTAGTTGTTTCCAGCCTTTGAAGTCAGCCAGCATTTATAGCAAAAAAAGTGCTGAGGGACTTTTAAGTTGTAATTAATAATTATTATGTCTCATCATTTAAAAGGCTTGTCCCATCAATATGTTGCTTCAGTTTATTGCTTGGGAGCCTTGCAATAATTAAAAGTAAAATAGTGGGAAGTAAATTAAATTCTACATCACAGAGATATTAGTGGGGAACAAATATGTCTTGTACAATTAACAACAAAGGAGTCAAGTGTTTCTTTAAAAATAAGAGCTATGCTTCTATTGAGGTATGTGAAAGACTTAATGCAGAGTTTTAAATCGAAATTGCATCCTTCAAGTTTAATTATGAAATATTGTAGGTTACAAGAATAACTTGTAGGTTTTAGGTGGCACTAGTACATAAGCAGCAGCTCTGAAGAGACTTTACAGGTGGGAAGGTAAAGGAGCAAAGCACAGAAGTGACTTTTCCAAGGTCATGGCTGATGGCATTGCTGCAAATAGATGACTGAAATCGGGCCCTTTTCTGAACAAAAAGGCAGCTGTGCTTTGATCTCTCTCGTCCACTGATGCTGACTTCTGGTACCTCTCTATCCCTCCTATGTTAAGCACATGTGAGCCCAACTGTTTCTCATCACTCTAAACTGGTGTGGTAGCACAGCTGATCACAACCTCTGCTAGTTCGAAAAAGTGTAAGATTTGGGAAGAACACCTCTACTGAGATAACTTCAGTATGCTCAGTGACACTGCACTAATTTTCCAGCAGCTGAGACTTAGGCCCCAAAGTTGTGCATTGGCGTGAGAGAGATTTTTCCTGCCATGAGGTAGGAGCCCAGGCTGGGGGGCTTCTGCTGATGGAGCTCTCTGTGCTCCTGACCCCTCCAATAAACAGCAGCTGCAAAGCCTCACTCTATTCATCTGCACCTCAACCTGGAGATGGGCAGTCCTTTTTTATAGGAAAATGTCTCTCCAGTTAGATTAATCTAAATTATCTTTATGTGCTTACTGTTGGGAGAAAACCGTCACGCTTCACAAGGTGGCAAATGGGTCACTGTGCCTGTGTGGTACTTTCTTCTAGTGAGAGGGTATTTCATCGGTAATATTGAACAGTTCATCTGATAATTTCACATTTCGCTTTTGTCTTTCTAAGCCTTAAGTTATGTAAGTAGTGATAACCCTAGATGCTAATTTTTCTTCACAAGCATCCTAATGTTAATTTCATTTTCAGTACCACTTAAGCCATCTGTCCCCCCAGGCAGAGACGAGAAAAGAGCCAACAGCAAAGCTCTCTGAGAGTGTTTTCAAGGTTCACCTTACACTGGTCTTTTGGAGGCCAGAGTTCCTGCTCATCAAATGTAGTTTGAGCTACCAACAGAGCCATTTTTTTGGCCAAATATTTTGTGCCTTAACATGTTTAAATGTTTTTCAGTATTTAATTTCTCTGACCTCAGGGAAGTACTAATAAGGCTACATAGACCTTTGGCATGCAGCATGAGAATCCAATATCCAGTCCATTCACTGTTTCTGCTATTAGTTCCCCCGCTTTAGAGCACAAAGTATGGAGTCCGCCGTCTTCTGGCAAACAATTGATTCTAGAAATGTTTATTGATAATCCCTCTACATATTTCTTTTCACTCATGTTCAGGTAGAAACCCAGGGGACAGAGTAGCTTGTGTAAGATGGCTGACAAAGTTACTGCCCTCAGCTGCAGAGGGTAAATAACTTCATTGTAATTCAGCAACTACTTCCGTTTACACTGCAGTTCTGTACTGTAAACTATGGTGGTTCAGGATCTGCTTGGTGATTAGCTAAAACACCTTTGCTGTGATGGCAGAGCAAAACTTTAACTTTGTGAACGGTCCAAAACTAAATCATCCGGCTTTTAATTAAGCCCCCTTGTGTTACTATTACATTATATTCTCTATGGAATGAACCTACATTACTTTTCTCTCCTCAGTGCCACATTCATTACAGAATTACTGTGGTTATTTGAGCAACATCTGAGATTATTACGATGACTTCTGGCACGCGAGCAGAATATAGCATGAGTTTTCTGTCCAGCAGCATTTAGTATGGGGAGGAAGCAGGCATTAATGTTCCTTGCTTTTGCTGGCAGTCGTGTTGTATACGTCTGGCACTTCAGAGCAATTGCTTTGGATTAGAGATGGGACTGGGCACACAAAGGAAAAAATGGTGCTTCATTATAGAGTAAGAGCGCGTCTCACAACAGCCCTTTGAACCAATTCACTTGTTCTAGTCGCCATCTGTGTGTAGTACGACTTTACCTGGTACATGTAGGCTTGAAAAAGAAAAAAAAAAAAAAACCAAAACTACTTATGCTTAAGGTTGTGTAGGTCTGGTCTGTGGGCCAGTTTTCCAATGTCCTGATCATATTATAAACATTTATTTATACATGCTGTAATCTGTTCATCTGTGTGTTCACTCTAGTAACCAGAAAATATGGTCACTCTCTGTATAAACCTAGACACCCAACTACACGATTGCCTTATTCTTCGGCAATGTGCTTTATTTTTGTTTTGTTTCTCCAAGTGGCCTACTGCACACTGAGTAGCTTAAGCTTCCATTATCTCTGAATAGCAGCAGTTATTTATATAAATGAAATCATTGTATTTGCCTTATTGGCAGCGTAGTGGGTAGAAAATCTAATGGTCTAGTTTGCTGGAGCATTTTGGCATTCACTTTTAGCGTCATGGGGCCTGTCTCATCCATTAGCTTTTTCTAGTTAGTACTATCAGTATTTATTCTGGATCTTAAATATCTCAGTTTTACTTAAGAAATAAAAAAACAACTGGAACATTTGAATGTTCTGATTTATTTTATTTTATTTTTTTAGAAGAAGAAACAAATGGACAGCTGAATTTTGCAGCTTGCAACTTGTAGTTAATTAGCAAAATTCCCTCAGCTGGTTGTTTGAGCTGATGGCAAAAAAAGTCGTGATGGATTGCTAAAGGATAAGTAGGATGATTTGTTCCTACAGAATCATATTCAGTTTGCATGGCAAGGTTTTGGTAGCAGGCGGGCTACAGGGGTGGCTTCTGTGAGAAGCTGCTAGAAGCTTTCCCCATGTCCAGTAGAGCCAATGCCAGCCGGCTCCAAGTCGGACCCGCCACTGGCCAAGGCCGAGCACATCAGCGATGGTGGTAGCATGTCTGTGATAACATGTTTAAGAAGGGGAAAAAAACCCAAACCCTGTGCAACAGTAACCAGGGGGCTGCATCGTGAGTACTGTATTCAGTTTTGCGCCCCTCACCACAAGAAGGACGTTGAGGCACTGGAGCATGTGCAAAGAAGGGCAACGAAACTGGTGAGGGGTCTGGAGCACATGTTTTATGCTGAGCGGCTGAGGGAACTGGGGTTATTTAGCCTGGAGAAAAGGAGGCTCAGGGGAGATCTTACCGCTCTCTACAACTATCTGAAGTGAGGCTGCAGAGAGGTGGGAGTTGACCTGTTCTGTCAAGTAACAGGTGATAGAATAAGAGGAGATGGCTTCAAGTTGTGCCAAGGGAAGTTTAGATTCGATATTAGGAAGAATTTCTTTATTGACAGGGTCCATCAGGTATTGGAACGTATTACCTGGGGCAGTGGTGGAGTCCCCATCCCTGGAGGTACTTATGGGTCATGTAGATATAGTGCTCAGGGACATGGTTGGGCTTGTCAGGGTTAGGTTAATGATTGGACTAGATGATCTTACAGGTCTTTTCCAGCCTAGCAGATTCTGTGAGAGGAGTGAGAGAAACAACTCTGCAAATGCCAAGATCAGTGAAGAAGGTGTGCCAGAGCAGAGATTCCCCTGCAGCCCGTGGTGAAAACCATGGTGAGGCAGGCTGTGCCCCTGCAGCCCATGGAGGCTAACAGTGGAGCAGATATCCTCCTGCAGCCCATGGAGAACCCCATGCTGGAGCAGATGGATGCCCAAAGGAGGCTGTGACCCCATTGGAAGCCTGTGCTGGAGCAGGCTCCTGGCAGGACCTGTGGAGAGAAGAGCCCGTGCTGGAGCAGGTTTGCTTCTGAACCCATGGGGGACCCATGCTGGAGCAGTCTGTTCCTGAAGGTTTGAACCCTGTGGAAAGGACCCATGCTGTGGAGCAGTTCGTGAAGAACTGCAGAAAGGACGCACATTGGAGAAGTTCATAGAGGACTGTCTCCCGTGGCAGGGACCCCACGCTGGAGCAGGGGAAGAGTGTGAGGAGTCCTCCCCGTGACAAGGAAGGAGCAGCAGAGATAACATGTGATGAACTGACCGCAACCCCCATTCCCCATCCCCCTGTGCCACTCACGGGGAGGAGGTCGAGAAAATTAGGAGTGAAGTTGAACCCAGGAAGAAGGGAGGGTTGAGGGGAAGGTGTTTTAAGATTTGGTTTTATTTCTCATTACCCTACTCTGACTTCTAATTGGCCATAAATTAAATTGATTTCCCCGAGTCTGTTTTGCCCGTGACAGTAATTGGTGAGTGATGTCTCCCTGTCCTTATCTCAACCCATGCTCCTTTCATTATATTTTCTCTCCCCTGTCCAGCTGAGGAGGGGAGTGATAGAGCAGCTTGGTGGCACCTGGTGTCCAGCCAGGGTCAACCCACCACAAGAAGAGACAAAATGTCTGTGTTTATCATGCACCTAATTTTCCTTCTTGGATAAATAGCAGAGGTCACCACCATAATTATCTGTTTTTCCCCTTATGTATATATGAATACTTCTTACAGTAGGCAGGAAGCTTTTGTCCGCTTGAGAAATGACATATGGAGATTTAGACATGTATTTTTGTTCTGTATTACCAAAACAACTCAGGTGTAAGAGTTTTCTTATGTGCATTTTACCTTTTATCTGTGAACAGCTAATAATGAAACAGAATGCTTTACGTGAACCATAGATGTAATTTGTTTTGCAGAAAAAAATTCTCTCATTTTTAATTCCTCTTCTGTCTGTGCTATATTTTCCTGAAGGTGTCTGCATGAATCTGTAACATCTTCCTTGCAATCCTGTTTGCTACAGGTGTGTTCAGTCATCCAGTCCTTCCCTGCTATGCTTTCAAGAGGTAACAGCCACTAAGTGGATATTCTCGAGACTCTTAGGGGAAAAATAGTATAAAAAAAAATTATGGATAGTGTGCTTTTTCAGGAATTTTTCCATTATAAATATGTATATTTTAAAAAGCTTTCTTAGGGACATCTTTACTTTTGAAATATTCGTATTGTGCTGATGCAGTATAACTGTATTTAGGGCTGTGTTTCATTAACCATTCTCATCTCAGTTGTCCACAGCTTCCTCAGCCAGATCCCTTTTGGTTTACTGTGTTCCATGGTTGGCTTCAGATCAGAAATTATATTTCTTAAAGAAAATCTGGTTAACTTTGGATTTCTCCATCAGGAGAGCTGTCAATATGCCATTTAATGGATGATGTAGAATTCGATTTTTAGGTCTTAAGAAAAAGCAAGACAGAAGCCAGTACATTTTGTAGGTCTAAGTTCTGAACACGTTGGATTTTTACTTGTTTTCTTTGTTAATTAATGCAAATCTGCCATTTTTCATATTGTGAAACGGATCTGCAAATGGGCTAGAGGGGTATTTCTTTCACAAGATTTTTAGACCTCTAGTCTCATCTAGACCTCTACCTTCAACCAAGATCAATCATATTCTGAATAAACCTACACTTCTGTGCTGACTATAATAAAAATCTAGTGGACTAGGTCTCACATATCCATCTACTTTACAGATGTCTGTAGGTGGTCAGACGACTCTTAATCTGACTTCAGGGAAGTGAAACGCTGAAACTTCCTTCAACTCACTTTTTCAGTATGTATAAAAAGAAATATTTTCATTTTAATTCAAATTTAGAAAACACTTCAGAGAACACTAATGGTGCATATATGCATACATTTGTATATGTGTATTGTACGTGTATATACATATGTAATAGAAGAGCAGGTCCAAATTGTTTTTAAGCAAAAATTTGATTTAAGAATAATTTTTTTTGTTTACTTTAAAAATGACTGTGCATTTATTTCACAGTAACCGTATTTAGAGTCAACAATGCACATTCCAATGTTTTAGTTGACCTTGGCCTCCAGAATATTGACCAACAGTTGTGCTTTATGAGTCCAGATTGGTTCACAAGTTTGACTATGTGAAATGGGTCTCAATTTTTAGAAATCAGCCTTGAAAGAATCAGGAAATGAAATGTGTACTTCATTTTAGCTTTGATTAGATATTTTGCTGTTATGTAGGCAGAGGGAAGAAGCTCCTTATAATAACCTAGAAGTAGCAGTGAGAATCAAGTACTTCCAATAGTATTAAGTCCCTTGGTAGTAATCCTTTAAGCACCCTGCAGCAGATTGGGAAGTTGACCTAACCTTTGCTGTCAGTACCTATCAGCCAACCTTGCACTCTGGAAATGAATGAGCTGAGCAGGGGCAGTGTTGTAAACTTACTGTTTATTCGAAATTCTTGCAGTATGTGGTGTCTTATTCCAGTTTCACAATTGTATGTTAGTATTGGAGAATCTGTTTTTAGGTTTGTTTGGTTGGCTGGGTTTTTTTTTTTAAGTCTGTAGTCTTTACTTTTAAAGGGGAAAAACTTAAAAATAGGATTTTTTTTTTTTTTCACTGTTTCCAAAATATTTTTAAGCTTATTATTTCAAACCAAGCTCTCAAATTTTTGGATGACTTGGAGTTACCAATACTGGAGAAAATCTGTATCTCTGTTGTTATCCTCCCCCAAATCTAAATATCCCTTGCATCATGGTCCAATAAATGGTTTTGTGTAATACCTAAACTTAGAGGACAGAAAGACTGAAATGCAGCAATGAGAGTTTTGGTAATTGTCCTCAACCTTTACTGCACAGTCAAAACAAATGCTCTTTAACTTTACCGGTGTAGAAGAGGTTGGTGCTATTTTGCGGACCCCAGAGTGTGTGTTACAGGTTATCAGGAGTTATGTAGCTTCTCCACCTCTGATGATACTTTGAGGCATAAACTATAAAACACAGAAGCGTGTAAAACGGGCACAAGTACAAAAGTGCACTGCACAGAATAACTGTCTAGGTACTGAAAGGCCTGTGTATCCATACCTATGTTTTTTTTAGTGGACTATTCCAGATATCTAGAGGAGTTTTTTATAAGTGTAGCCAAGATTGCTATTTTTATGAAAAAGCATTTAGTTGTCTGGGCTTGATTTAGCTTCCATTGCATGATAAATGTGGCTGGAGGAAGAGGAGGAGGAAGTACTGAGAGGGTTCCCCAGAGCTGGTACATACTCCTTGCATTACGATGTGAAGGTTGAAGGTTTGATTGAGCCTCTGCTCGAGGAATGCACAGACCCTTGCCTGTCCTTTGCCATGAAAGTATCCTAATTGTGAAGCTGAAGGCGAGGTTGGCCAGTCTTTAAAAAGAGTGAAGGATTGTCTCCACAGTCCCGTGATAAGGGCATTCCCCAGGCAAAGGGAGGACTGAAGGTTGATCCGTGCTTCCCGAATCAAGTGCAAAGCCCAGTGCAATCCTAATTACTCCACTGCTATGACACATTTATCATTACACTTCCCGATCCACTGTCTCTGCTTAGTGTTTCACAAGACAAGAAGTAAGCTGAGAATGCCAGCCCTGTCACTGCAATCCTGATCTAGAGAGGGAGGAAGGCATGGTGATGCTTATTTATTTTGTCCTAGGTTGTTATAAAAAGAAAAGAAAATCAGTGGCACAACTTCCACTTCTATTTCTGGCTGGTTTTAAGGGAAAAAGTGCAAGCTACCTGCGTGTGCTCAAAAGGTTCCCAAGTCCTGCAGGACTGTGGATCCTGACTTCATAAAAACAACTGACACAGATCACAGATGCCTGAGAAAGCTGAGATTTTAGGCACTTCTCTCTTCCACGTTTCTTTCCAGGTAGTTTAGATGACCTTTGAATTATTTGGAAACTGAGTGCTTAAAATAAGGCTTCTGTAAATTCTGTGAAGGGATGTGGGTGTTGAAAAGCCAACCATCACCCTGTTTTAGTCCTGTCTAGATTTGGACTGCCGTGACAATGCTGGCATTCGCAGCTTGCTTTTTGTCTTGTGAGTAATTTTAGTAGAGCCAGTGGATAAGAATGAGTAATTATGGAGGTGTCATAGCAGCACCATAATTAGGATTGCATTGAGCTTTGCAGTTAAATTTTATGCCTAATGCTCCCCTGCTGTCCCCCATCAGTGCGCCACATTTGAAGTACAGCTACAATTAAACCATCATAAAACAGAGCACACAACTAGACAAAATGATTAAAAGGAACCTGAATCCATGCGGTGTTAGAGAGGAATGACTTTCTTATGACATTGGTTGTTCTTCCTGTAGGTTGTAGATTTCCAAGCACTTCAATTTGGTAATTTTCCCCTCTGCCCCTCTATTAATATTACAGTATGTGTCAGCTTGGGCCCTATTATTTGTCCAATTGCAATATAGCCTCATCCAATATGACACAAAAGAACTATAAATAATCTTGGCTCTGTTTATGCTTGAATAGTTCAACATGCCTGAGATGCCTAGGCACAGTTTGTGAACACAGCTATATAATAATCCATGGGATATAAAGCCAGTTCTCTTTTTGAAATATACATTGGGTTTTGTTTTCTTTCGCTTGGATATTCACATCAGTGCTGTTTTCCAGGAAGCAGGCAGAACATGAATGAAAAAGTCTCACTGTGCTGTTGAAGCCCAGAACACCTGCAAAAATCTGCTGGAGCCTGCAATAACCCCAGGGTATTTTTGGCTTGTTCTTCTTTTATATAGCATTTGTTCACTTCCCTTTCCTATGGTATTCTGAATAAGGCATGCAGTAGCATCCACCTGCTAGAATACGGACAAGAGGGCATGTATGGCTTAATTTGGGGGGTTAAAAAGCTAAACAAAACACTTACGTACTTATTGACTCAAACATAACTACCTAAGGATTCAGTTTTTTGAGTTAGGTTCTCAAATCTTAACTCAGGTGCCCCAGAGCAGTTGTTATTAGGTAGCCTTGTGCGGGTCCGGATCTATAATCCAGTTAAATATTTGGGAGCTGCCTGGGGGGGAGGTGGAAGGGCTTCCTCTGTTACCTTTTTCCAAGCATTTAGGACTTTGCAGGGAGAGGAGGAGGGGAGGAGCATTGCAGCTGAGAGCACGGAGTACGATAGGTGTCTGGGGAAGCACCTTAAGTCAAGTAGAGGTGAGAAAGCAGCGCATGTATGCAGAGAAGACAGGCTGTGCGGTGATGATCTGGGAAGCGTCAGCGCATGGTTGCATGCAACCCTCAGTCCACCTGCACTGACGAGGGCTTGGAAGCAGTGCAAGCATGAGGGAACCGTCCCAGACCTTGCACTTTTCGGGAGGTAATCTGAGTGGGCATGAGATGAGTCCATGTCCTCGAGGGCCTGTACTAGCGTTGATTTTCTGTGACTCGGGAAGCCCCAGATAGCCATAATCTTGGATTAAAGGGACATGAACCATGCAGTAATCACATCGTTTGGGTCCAGTTCTCACGTGCTGAATTTGCACAGAAAAGTCTCAGTTCATACGTGTATATAATTGAAGATATTGCATGATTATCACCTCGTTTGATGGCAGTGATAGTTTGCATCTCTTTGACTTGCCCTTTTCCAGACAGCTTACCTTTACTAGTATCTAGGATCTAATTCTGCAAAGTGTATAGTATTGAAAGACAGGTTATAGCCAAATGCCAGTTATTGGGCTCCATGTAGCAGTAACAGAGAGTCTGTGTTATACAGGAATTTGTATTTGCTGATCTAACGATACTGACATTTGGGGGCCTACTACAAATTAATGCAGCATTCTGGTGTAAACGCTAAGCAGGGATCCTAGCAACAAGTTTCCATTTTGTTTACTAGATGTTGTGCTTGTAAAAGCATTCAGAGATCCTTACTGGATAAACTATTCAAACTTGGTGAAGTTCTTATTTATAAAGACCTTACTGACTTCAGGGGGAAGATAGGTTACTGTAATTTTTGCAGGAACGTGTCCTGTTCCAGAAAATACTTTATTGCTTGAAAATACTGTTGCTTTTATTTTCCCTGGAGCCTGCAATGCTGTTCAGACAGAGAAATATATTTTATTCTAGGAACTTCTGTAATAAATGAAATGTTATTTATTCTATTTTTGCTACACTTTGCACTACAAAAGCATGAATATCTTTTAATAACTCATTAAACTGACAGTCATTACAGTAGATTAATTCAAAAACATTGGTGAAAACACTGTAAACTGTACTGAGGCCAAAATGTGTTCAATCATAAAAGTTTACTAAAGTATGCCATCTAGAGGTCTTTGAAAGAGCAGAAATACCACTTCAAGGTCTTCAGAGAAATATCACAATAGTACCTCTGCAAGTATTTTGTCTTAACCATGTGTAATCTTAGATGAAACTCAACTTTCTTCTTGAAACTATGGGCATGTGTGCATGTTTTGACTGGTGGCAGGGGATAAGCTGAGGTTAGTTTCATCATCTTTTCTGATCTGAAAAAAACAATGTAAGATGGACTTGCAGTTTACAGGTTACAATTTTTATCCTGCGTGTATATAGCTAGATTTTCAGTTTTCATTCACGTCAACACTTTGATGTAGAACATAAAAAAGACTTTTCAAATGGTGCTGCATAATAAATATTTGCATCATCTTTACAGTAAAGAAAAATAAATGAATCAAAGCCATAGCTAAATGTCCTCTTGTGAATATAGACGATTTAAACTATCTAAAACATGAGAAATGAGTGCACAGTAACGATTTTTGTTCCTAGGGCCATCCTGTATCTTAACAGGTAGTGAAACTTGGCTTTATAATTTTGACAGCAAAGAAACTTCTGTGTGAAAATAATAATAATAAAAAAATAAAATAGAGTAGCAGTAAGAGTGTTTATGAGGTTCATTTTGTAGAAAGGAATTCTGTGACAATCTTACAAGATAATAAATACATTTTCTCATATCTACTTCTTTTTTTTTTTTTCCTCCACTAAAAAGATCTGTAATCCTTAACTTGCCTTTTCATCAGTTACACATGTGACGTTCCTGTCAAGGTGACAATGCAATGGGCATTTTATTTATGTGCCAGGCTGTAGTCATATCACTTTAAAACCTGGGAGTATGGGCTTTAGAATGCATTTTGCATGATTGAATACAGCAGGAGTGCCAAGTAAACATTAAATTTTGAATTTCAATTGAGTAATGCTTGATCCAGTGCTTTTTAGTAGATAGATTCTGAACCTTTGGGTATGATAACGAAAAATAATATTATAATACATATCTTACTCTGTCTTCCATAAATGTCTTCTGAGATACCTTTTAGATTGCAGCTTTCTCATCCCAGTTGCCTAGGCAAATCTTGACTTTATATGCCATAGCCCCTGTTGGTGGATTTCTGAGAGCAAGAGGAGGAGAGAGAATGGGACGTGGAAGCAGGTTACCTCTGGTCTTGAGTAGGATGAGGATTTAAAATGGCAAAAAAAATGTGTGTCTCTAAATTTCGTTTGCTTGTTTAAAAGACAGTAAGGTACAAGTTTAGTCCATTTCCATTCTAGTCTGAAAATAAAGATCTAAGTGAGAAGTCCTAGCAGGAACCTCCCCATTTGAAGGCAGGGAGGCTGTACAGGGACACACAGAGATCTGTCTTGGGCAACTCGGAGCTTTGATTCAAGTTCTGGATGTGATTAATTACGTGAATTGCTTTTACCTTTTCCTGAAGAAAAAAATGGAGGAAAGATACTAGTGTAAGGATTTTCTCTATTTCCTCTTTCCTTTTAACTTTGACTTCATTATAAATGATGAGTTGAGTACACCAGTTATTGAGAAAAGACTAAATATTACATTATGATTTCTCAGTGTAGCTCTGTAGCAAAAAAAAAAAAATAAAATTCTTTTGCACATTTCTGGAGAATCAGAAATAGGCAGCAGGAAAGAAATTGTGGTGTTTGTTTAAGTTTAGATTTCCCTCAGGAGAAAAATCAGTCTGAGAGACACTAAGGAATGAAGCAGAGAGAAGCTTGGGTCTTCCAGCAGGCTCTGTGGTTTACAGAGAATGGAAGTTGAATATGGTCCTTCCTAACCGAAGAAAGAAGCAGGTCTGCCTTATTTGTATTGCAGTGAAGCGTAAGATTAGATGAGATTACATATGTGTGCAGGCTTTGTTTTTTATGAACGATTCTCTAATATCTTGCTTCATTTATTACTTCAGCAGACCAGCATTACAAAAGCTGCTGGTCACAGATTCCCCAAAGCAGCTTGCACAGAGGTAATTTCGCAGAGGCAGGGAACAGTGTTCAGCCTCCGGTGGAATTGCACTTCTGGACGTGCACTTAAAGAGCCTGAGAAGGAGCAGAGCTGCAATCAGCTCCGCAACCCAGATAGCAATATTAACAAGTAATTAAAACCTGATTCCCTCCTCCATCTTCCCCTGCACTGTTCCTCACCTACCTTTAAAAATAACCTAAAAAATCAGCGATGAATATTAACCTTTCTGTTGCTACAGAGAAACGCAACATGCGGTGGTGGATTAATAATTAAAATTGGGAAACCAAGAGCACAAGCACTCGAGGGAGTCAGCAGCAATAATGTTATTGAAACAGCCAATTTAAGAGTCAGAATTTCTCAAATAATTTATATGTTAACTTTTAAGATGACCTATGAAAGATCAAACAATGCATAAATCATCAGCAGCTACACCAACTTTTTGCATAATTGGAAGTTTATAATCAGCCCGTTTCTCTGTCTCTCTGTTTAGAGAAACAGCGTAGCCCCATAAGCTCAGAAAGCTTCTTAAGGTGGAGTACACAAATAAATGAGATTTGAACACTTCAAGTAATATATACATTGCAGTCAGAGGAGAAGAGTTAAGCAAGAAAAAGATAAGTGATTAGATGCTGAGCTCTGTGCAGCCATCAGTACGTTTTTACCTGTAATCAGGCCTGCCCTACTATAAAGGTAGTCTGAGCATCTCTGTGTTGTGTTATAGGCACTGGTATACTTGAACAAAAGCCATTTAGGCTGTGTAAGTACTTCTTTGAGTTGCTAGCCTTGTTCTAAAACGGTGGTTTGTTTATTTTTTTTTAACCCAGACAATTTTCTTTGTTCCATTTTTTGTTTTACTCTCATTTTCCTTCTGTCTCTTAACTGCTGAGGAGAGCATCTTAGTCTCATCCTTGCTGGAATTCCTCCGTAACAAATTGTTCTCCAAGCCCCTTCCTGCCTTTGCCCTTGGATTGGGCACCCAAGGCCCTTTAGACCTTGGGAAAATCTCCTGTGGGACGTGTGTGTCACACAGTGGGTTCTCAAGAAGTCCATCAGTCCACACAAAAATTTGTTTTAATCTTCCTGCATGCTTCTGGCTTGTGCAAAGTAGATGTGAAAGTCTGAGCCAGGCGTTTCCTCTCTTCTAGCTCTGAAGCTCCATCCATGATATTTCCTGGTGACAGCTCATCAGGCTGCTGTTGTTTTTTGACTTTTTTTTTCTTAGTTTGTTCTTTTTTGTTTTAATCCCAGTATAGAGGTCACTACCAAAATAATATTTTTTTCTCTCCTCAGTTTTCCAGCTGCTGTCTCTTTCAATACCTATTTGCACTGAAGGGCCACTAGATGTGCTTCAGAGGAAGCCTGCCAAAATTTCAGACTCTTGCTGCTTCTCAGTGTGGGCAGACCACCCTCTCAGATATTGATCTCAATAATAAAGAGTTGCTATCATTAAAAATGACTAACAATGCGAAAGGCATTAAATCTTGGGGATCTAAAACTAAAAAGATGAGGAGTAAAAAGCTTTCATGCAGTGAATTTTATTCCATATGTGTTAAACAAGGAATTATTTTATCTTCTGCAGTATCTCCTTCTAGGTACCCACAGAAACAAGAAACCAGAGGAGCCAGTGTTTCGCGGTGAAGCTCTGAAGTGTTTATGAATGTTTAAAAAATGTAGTAATCTTTGCCTTCACTAGAAGTGCAGAAAATTGCTTATTTGTCAGTTGAAAGGTGTCTCCTCTGCCTTTTCCCCTGTCCAAATGGTCTTACTGTTGTCATATTGATTAAAAGTAACCATTTTCTTACCTGAGGTAAGTCCCTGTCATTAGAAAAATGAGGGGCAGCAGTGTGCAGTGTTTTGTCTGGAGCTTTTCTAATTGGGACTGTCTGTGTGCTAGAGGTCCTTTTGATTTTCAGCACTCCAGGAAGCAAGCTTGATTTAAATCATAACCTTGGAATTAAAATGTGTATGTGTGGGGAAATGTTTTTTAAGTAGTTTGGCTTTTATAAGAATTTATAATGGAAAATAAAACCTTGAAAGTTTGCATTTCTTTTTCCCTCTTCATCATTTGTGTGGTTAGTCTGGTGGTAAAAGTACTAAGGCTCCAAACTCTAGTCTTTCAAATTTAAAGCATGTTGTCGTTTCCCGCTGCCATGCCATGCTTGTTAATTCTATATGTTGCAGTAGCATCCAGAAGTCAGTATCATGATCAAAACCTTGTAATGCACTTTGCAGTACGGCAAAATAGGAAGACACAGTTTTTCCACTCTCCAAAGTCCCTGTCCTTCACCATCTTTTGGAGGGTAACGTAATATGTGTTTTACAATATTAACTATTCAGCTGTGTTCATATATCACCTCTCATCCATCTCCCCCTTGACCAATCATCATTAACTGTTTGAACTTCTATGGTTGTGAGAGCAAAGATCAGGTTTGAGGAAATGCTTAAATGAATGAAATAGTACAGTGTGAGAAAGAGATATATGTGTATTTTTGAAACTTAATTGATGGTAATTTAAAGAGAGCCTTGACTTCTTTCCACTACCTCCATCCTGCTTCTAGGTGCCTCTGATTGCCCTGCCTTCATCTCTCTGCTCTCCCTTCTTTTCCTGCACTGTATAGTTTCTTCTCACCCCGTTAGTCTGCTATACCCTCATTTGTATACCATGTATTTTCCTTCCATTTCCAGCACCAGGTACGTTTCTCCCCCTTGAGCACTTTCATTTCCCTCTGCATTGCTCCCCCCACTTGCCTGAAATTTTCAATCATCATTTCGTCGCTGTGGTCTCTGAACCTCCCTATGCTCACAACACTGTACCTGCCACGGAAAGAAAAACACATTACTCCCGTTCGTTTTAGAAATTATTTTACAATATGTCAAGATAAAAAGGCCTGGGGATATAAACAAGCTCGGAAATATTTTGAGATCAGGTAGACATAATTAGAACACAGGCTGTTGATTAGATTGTTTCATTTTGCAACAATGTGAGTTTAATCATGTTGGAAATTGGTTACGGGATTTCTTGTGGAGATTAGATATTTCTATCGCGTATTAGTCTCCTTTAATTACACAAATAAATACTGGTTGTTTACTTTTTTTGGCTCACTTTTTTTCCTGTCAGTGTGCAGATGGTAACTAGGCCGGTTGTTCAGCAGCCACGTTAAGTGCGCCCAGCCTCCTCGTGGCACCGGCTGGAAGAGGAGAGGAGCGGTCAGTGCCCTCCTTCTTTTGCGAGAGGATTACTCCCTTACCTGCTTCCCGTTTCCTCCCTCTCCCCCATCAAAGCTCTGTTCCCTTCTGTCTGAAATCACAGGCACCAAAGCAGAAGTTACTGCGTCCAGTTCAGGCTGTACACAAGTGCCCTTCTTGAGCAAAGCCACAAAAATAGAGCCACCGTGGGAATGCCTGAACTGGTGAAGGTAAGTACAGGGCTCTGCTGCAGCGCGATGCACCGAGGGGGGTCAGAGCTGAGCCTGGCTGTCGCAGTATATCCCGCTAGAGCAACATGGTGGTCTGCAGAGACGCCCCAGGTGCTGTGCTGCCATGCCAGTGTGACGACGGCACCTGAGTTTCAGTGGCCTTTCAGGCACTGTGCAGCGCTGTGGCGGCAGAGCCAGCCCACAGCTCTTCTGCACCTGGAGGTGCTCACCTCCGTTCTCCTCTGCAGATGCCCCCACACCACTGCACCATGCCTATATATATAAAAATATATATGTAGACACATATATATACACACATATGTAACTTTCACATGGGAAACAGCAGAAACATCTCAGCATTTTTCCTTGGCTTAGGGGAAGCTGCAGCCTCACTGAAGTACAAGAAGCTGCCCTCTTTCCTGGCAGCACGCCTTAGCTCCCCGCTGGTTTCCGTGTCGCCCCTGCTACGTGTGGCACAGCTGATTCCCTGGGGAGGGGTAGCAGAGCTGTCAGTCCCCTGCCTTTGCTGCTGCAGAACAGCATACGTGGCCAAGGGGGATGGCCGGTTTATGAATGCAGACCTAGACTGCCATTCCCACAGGTCATGTTTCATACTACCGACCTATCAAGGTCAAACTAGTTGAGATATAAATGCTTCTCCTGGGCTTCTGCATGCAGTGTGAGACCTTGTTGTCCTTCAGTATGACAGAGGAAGTTTATGGGATTCCGGGAGACTGAATGCACCAAGCTGGGCCTGATAATCTTGTGGGAAAACAAATCCATTGCTTTCCCATGAGCCTCCCAGCTCTTGAGCCTCTTGGATCAGCTTCCCACACTGACCTAGTCAGATTATTCACGTGCTGCCTGGACTACCACCCTTGTACAGTTTATATGATATCTAATCTACCAATAAGCTCAGCCTATGATACCAATTCTATGGCTTTAATAATATATTATTATATATAATATATTA
>VZSZ01010603.1:73375-131145 GCA_013398815.1 Ibidorhyncha struthersii
ATATAATAACTATCCTCCCATAATTATTTCCTGATTGCAGATAACTTTTTTCCTTCTTTTTTTTTTTTCTTCTCCCTAGCTCCACCCTGATGTGTCAAATACATATGTGGTGATGCAGGTCTGCAAGCAGTCTGCTTCAGAAATTGCAGATACACAATATCTTGTGGGCAGGTGGCACAATTTCCACCATTAATGTTTCCATAACATTAAGAAACGGATAACCTAGTACATGATTCTATACTATTGAGGTTTAGGAACTCCGCATTTATCTGCAGGACTTCATTCTATGAAGTAAACTTTAAAAAATGTTTTTAACAGAACTCTTTTGCTGCAGCATAAGTCTGTTAAAGTTCGGGTGTAACGAGTCTCTCTGTATGACATCCAGTGTTCCACATAAAGGTGTAGGACATGTTAGAAGCCAGTAGCTCTGTGTATATATCCAGACAGCAATGTTGTCATCTTGAGCTTTTTTTGCAGGGAAGAGAGAGGGGTATGACAGTGCTAAAGGTTTTTGTATCTCTTTCCCCTGTGGATGGATTTTGAAAACTTAATTCTAATGTTTACACCACTGGATTCACCTTCTGAGAATAAGGGAATCTGTTCTTAAAAATAGGTCAATACTGTGAGGAAACAAAGGGAAGTATTGAGAAGGAAATAGAGAAATAAATTGTGTGATACCAAGAAGATAGTGTTGATGAGAAGTCCAGAGAAAGAGATGGTAGTAGAAAGATAAGAAGAGTATTCAAATATGCAAATTTGAAACATATAAAATCCTACAGAGCAAATTAGAGGAGACTTTTATAATAAAATCTAAATTTTGATGAGTTATTTCAAGACATGTATGGAGAACATGGTTCACATAAGGACAACTGTCACTTTTTCTGTTAGACAGTGAATGTTCAGTCCTGCTTGCTCACTTTACTTTTTTAATTGTAGGTTTTCTGTGGCAATACTGCGTTCCTTTCAACCAAACCTCTGCTCCATTGGTCAACTATAGCTCCAGAAACATCATCAAAACTTTTTGTATCTCACAAGCCTGTCTCCTACAAGTAGAGTTTCCTCTCAGTAAGAGTGGTCTTAAATTCCTCAAAGAAACACTTCATACAGTCAAATGGGCTTTGTGAACCAAAGGAAATAATGTGAGGTTCACAAAATCGCCAGCTTAACAAACTTTCCCCAACTCCTAGTTCACTTGGGGTTTGAAGAAACCAGTCAGGCAAAGCAATTCAAATCTGATGTTGGGAAAACTGTAAAAATTTTACATAAAAAGGAGAAGGATTTCTCTATGCCACAGTGAATACCAAAACATATTTGATAACACTGACTCAGTGTAAGCGTGATAAACCAGTTTTTAGCATAACATTCTACATTTTCTCTTTGCATAATACCTAGCGATTCTTTGGCAGTGTAATCCATAAAGGTAAAATAATAAATAAAAGATGCAGTCCACGGAAGAGATGAATACAGTGCATAGGTTTCCTTTGAGGGCTGTGCTGTGCCATGAGAGGAAGCACATTCAGATACCAAGGGAAGACCCTTCTGTCCATCCACAAAGGTCAGGATGTCTCACCATCTTTGCAATTTTGAAACTAAATTCTCATCAGTCTGAGTGATGCTTTGCAAAGGCCAAAATCAGCAGAATACAGAATTTTAAGGTCTCTGGGATCAATGTGTTTTTATTAACCCATCCGTGCTAAGGTTAAAAGCACTGAGAGAGGTGTATGTTCTCTTGTAGGGTAAATTGTTCTCTTCTCAAGGCCTGAGTTACCTGAAACCCATTTTGTTATGAATTGAGTCTGGGTCATGGAGGTGACAGTGAGTGACCAGGTACCGCCAGCTCTCCAGCTTCTCCTTCTAGCAGTCTTTGGTCACAGTCCCACGGTGTTGTCCAGGGAAATAAGTTCATTGTGTAAGGGATCATGGAGGATGGTTTGTAGCATGAGAGCAGTTCCCTTAGAAGAAAAGAAGGCCCACTGTGGCCAAAGTGTTAGGAGAGGTTATTTAGACAGGCCATTTGATTGAAGCACACTGCCTAGTGATTGCCTACAAGACCTCTGTTCTGAGAGGTGGTTGCACTTTCTGAGTGGGAGTCAGGAAGCGAAAGAAGCTCCCAAGCATCGTTCAACATTATTAAACAGTAATAACAATGTTCTGCAGTTCCACATCATTTTCAGTCCAGCAGTGTCAAAATGCATGGCTATCACTAATGAAAGCACACAACATATCCCTGAGATAGAAAATCAGTGTTCTTATTTTAGTGATGCAGATGATGAAGCAGAACATGGTAATGTATCTGTCACAAGGACAAACACAGTAGGACTGTGGCAATGGCAGAAATGTTAACAGGATTTTTCTGTTGTAATCAAAAGATAGCATTTCCAGCCGACCAAGAACTAGACTCTAGGCTGGGGATGGATCTGGGAGGAAAGTTGTCCAATGATTATACTGATTCCTTCTCCCTTGCCATCGGCTCAATGTTATTTAATGATTGTTTTACAATGGTGCCCCAGGGCTCTACTCCGCCAGGCTTCTTGGAGACAATTAAAAAAAAGATAATCCTTATCCAAAAGCATAGGTTATAGACTGCACTTCATCTGTTACAACTTGAAAATAACCAACATTTCCCTGGGGGGAAAAAATCAAGGAAAACTAAACTGAATGTCTGTATTTCAGCCAGAACGCTGCATTTGGAGATTGTTTGCAATGCTCTCTCAGAGAAAGGATACAATATACTATGTGTACCATTTACTAACAGGTGAGAGAGAGACCTTATAGCAGCTTCGCAGTATCTGAAGGGCACCTGCAAGAAAGCTGGAGAAGGACTTTTCACAAGGGCATGTAGTGATAGGATGAGGGGTAATGGCTTCAAACTGGGAGAGTGGAGATTTGGAATAGATATTTGGAAGAAATTTTTCACTATCAGGGTGGTGAGACACCGGAACAGGTTGCCCAGGGAAGTTGTGGAGGCCCCATCCCTGGAAGTGTTTAAGGCCAGGCTGGATGGGGCTTTGAGCCTAGTGGGAGGTGTCCCTGCCCATGGCAGGGGGGTTGGAACTAGATGATCTTCAAGGTCCCTTCCAACCTAAACCATTCTGATTCTATGAAATAAAGAAATACATGAAATTAGATTGATTTTGTCATTATCATCATCAGTCCATTCCAATCTTGTCTGCAATGCAAACTGTAAAGAAAAGAGAAGATGAGATTGATGGGGGGGGTTATTTTACTTTTTTAACTTTTTTCTTTTTTTTTTTTTTTACATCTGAGGTAAATGTGCTGAACAGTAAATCCCAGCCTGACAGATTTCATCAGTTCTCTGTATAACAAGCTCTCTCTTTCAATCTTAAAATGTCACCACTGCATAAACCTTTTCAATGTTCCCTCCTGTTCTCTAAACCCTTTATAAACCTATTACGATTTTAAAAAGATTTTATTTCTTGCAGCTACTGCATAGAGAAGGTAAAACCAATTTCTTTGTTTCCAGGATGTTGTAACCTGAGGTAATTTCCAGAGTGCTTGAATTGAAACTTTTATGAAGAATATACTCATTTGTCCCATAACAAGAAAAAATGTGGAAGTATACATTTTTTTAAGTTGCTAAAGATAAAAAAATGCTCGTAAATACAGTTGTTACTTTAAATATTTGAAGTATACTAAAGAAAGTAAAGAATGCTACAATTTTCACTGCAGCAACCGACAGCTGGTTGGCTTTAAATCTTAGTGGAAACAACATTTCTGGATGCTCAGAGCCTCCACTGTTCCATTTCAGCTAAAGGCAGGATTACTTGAGCTGTATTATATCCTCCATCTCATTTTCAGCTCTATTGCACCAATTATGCAGCCTGGAGGCTTATAGAGGCTTATATTGAGTTTCAGATAGATATAAGAAAGTAGTCTATATTCTCTGTGATAAAAATATCGTTAATTACTGAGTCTTGTAAACCGCTTAGCGTCCTTCTTAATGTGGTACATCAGACACTTTACTACATTCTATAGCTAATCACCAAAAAATAGAGTAGAAAAATACTTCATGAAGAATATGCTCTTTCTTAGTTGGAATTGAATGCTGGAGCTAGAGGGATGTACAGAAAAGGCTTAGCCACTTCAGTATGAATTTGCTTTTCAAGGGCTTCATTGTTTGTGTCTATAAAATCGATTACGCGTTGATGTTGAAGGCAGCCCCTTGTGCAGGGTTCATCAATATAATCAAAAGCCTTCCCTAATGCACAGTGGTGTGATTGGATAGAAACAAAGAAGCCTTATCTAATTGGAAAAAATATCTTCAAGTAGGAGGGTGCCGGAGTGAACTAACAAAAGCCATTTTAGACTTCTGAAAAGGACAAGAGAAATAACAAAGACTCATTAAATTTTACACGCATGTGAATAATGCACCAACCAGTCCAAATATGAAATGGCTAATTATCATTCATCGCTTTGTGGGCTTTCATACAATGGAAGACAACTGATCAATAATAATTTTAAAAAGTCATTCAAATTTGTTTTTAAATCCCTAACCTTCATATTCTAAGTCAGCCAGAATGGACCAAGTGAGTACTAAGTGAATAACTGCAGCTTTCATGGTTGTTTTTTGTTTGGTTTTTTAAGGGCAAGGTACCCAGTCTATTAAAGGGAAACTCATTTAACCTGTGTGCTTTTTAAAATGTTTATTTACTGCTTAATTTTTCTTCATTTTGAAAAGTGTCCATTTGCAGTTTTTTTCTTGATTCTCCTGAGATGGATGATTTAATTACAGAAGCAACTGTTTTTAGGTCTTTTATGGCTTCCATTACCATAGTACATAAGTGCCTCTCTGTGCATAATTCATCCACATAAACACTTGCCTATCTAGTTGGGAAACAATGCTCCTTCAACTCAGTCTGGAAACAGACACGCGAGGAAACTCAAGGTTTATCCACAACGTGGCATCAAGAAGGCATGTGCTCCCAAGTTACGTGCCTCAGCCACACACCAAGTCTACCTAAGGATAAGACTTTGGCAGGAGCCTTCCCAGGCCCCATGCGTTTTTTGTGGTGATGAAGCTAGGCGAGGTTGTGGCACCGGCAGGCAGCCAGGGGATCTCCTGCCAGGTCGGTGGCCAGAGGACACTGGGACTGTGGACTGTACCACAGCATGAAGCTGCACACAGCTTAGGGCAAGGTAAGTGCACACCTACGTGGCATTCAGCTCGTGGTTGTATTTGTAGATGATAGCCTAGGAGAGTTTTGTCCAACTTCTCTAGGAAAAAAAATATACGGGATTTACCCAAGGGAAAGTTCCTCTGATTTTACACTGAGAAGGAGAAGCACTGAGTTGTTAAACCCAATCTAGCATGAACTTCTGTATAGATAAATGGTGCTGTTGGAAATAATGGTATATGGATAAACATTGGCCCAATAAGAGATAACAGCAATCCTAAAAGCTTCATCTGGCTTGCATCCTTAAATCACTGTAGCTGCAAAAGCACTACCAAAAAGCTAAGTTTTTACAATAGTTAGTTAACGTGGATTCACTGGCAATCCATTGGACTGACTAAAAATAGAACCAGGCTCCAAACCAACCGAACAGTTAAGAGTAATATGTTTAGAGATATTAACTGAATCACAGCACAGGTTTCATCTGTTTCAAAGCCGCAACAGACTGCAGCCACAGAGAATCATTAGCAGATGAGCATTCATTGCTCACTGCAAAGTGCTTCAGGAGCAAAATGAAAACAAAATCCCAAACTTATCTGAGATATAACTGTGGATAACTGAATTTAGGGATAATTCCTTTGATCCCCTTACTGGAAGTAAGTGCTATGACTGAACTACCAATTTTATTTTTTTTTTTTTTTAAAGCTGCTGTGCTAACATTTATGTATTACAAAACCTCCTAAGAGCCCAGTTGTGAAACTGTGAACTTAAATATAAGACACGGACACACACACCTCACAGCTTCCAAAATAACGTTCCATCATTGACAACAGATAGCCTACTTTTTCCACAATTGACTAATTTTTGTAAAAGTTTCAAATATGTCATCTCAGCCTGCTTTTCTAATATTTTTCTCGCTTTCCTCCTCTTAACAATAATGTAAAGACAAAATAGGGTTTTACTCATTTATTTCTGTATTTGTCCATGTCCCTTTAGGTTTGTACCTCCAATGTGGTAGAGGGATCTTGGTGATGGAGTATCCAAGCAGTGCACATGGCTCTTGAGCTTCTCTGAGCAGGTAGAGGTAGACAAATTCAGCCTGGAAGTTTTGAAAAGTGTCATAAACACCAGAGACCTGTAAAGAGGTAAGGTTTTTCAAATTATTTATTATTATTACTTCAAATTAATTATTTTTAGTGAGGAGTACACTTAGCACTTTAAAGATGCAAAGAAAATCTTGTTCTGACTGAGAAAGGTATCTGCATGAATAGCAATTTTTGTTTTCTCTGAGTATGTATTCTTATCTTTTAAATTTTATCCAGTGTTTTTCCTGACCTTCATATCTTTTGCAAGCAAACAATCACTATTCATGGCATTTTCCATCAGAGTTTTTTGCTGTTACGTATTGGTTCTAAAATGACCAGACTCATCCAGTTTTATTTTTTTTTCTCCTTGTCACCCATATTGTTACAGATTATGTCATGACTGTGCACCAAAAGTATTTGCAGTGCTGTGGAAAGGAGAAATAATCTCATTAAAAAAATCACATCCTTATTTAATTCTTTCATAATATTCCTTTATTTAATTTTAATAGGAAATGGGAGAACCTGCAATGTAGATTTTATAGCTTTCATACACTAATTTACTTGTGATGCTTTTTTCACAATTTACTGCAACAAAATAATTGTACTGCCTGTGCTATGGTGAATGCAAAAAGATTAGGGTATGTAGCATTCCAATGTTTTTGACAGCCTGATGTATTGCAACTTGAAATGTACAAGTCCTTTCAGTGTTATTCTCTCTCGCTCATTAAAACTAAGAACAAGGTTTAGGAATCTGACACTGCTTTTCTTGACTGATTTTAAGAGTAGAAATAAGCTGTTTGCACTGATGACACAGATCCCATTCACATGTTCATACTTGTGACCTAAGGGCTAATTTCCTCTTTCAGTTTCATTCTCATTTTCAGTCTGAGACTGAAGGACAATGAGGATGGAGATGGCCAAGTTGCACCTCCAATATCTGTGAAATCAGATGACTTAGTATTCTCTGTTGACTACCAAGTAAAGGCAATGCCTGGCTCTGCAACAATTATTTCTGTGAGATGCTAGCCTAGGACTAGGAATTACATGCCTTGGTGTTTGGTGAAGAGGAGAAGAACAAGTCCAATAACTTTTGTCCAATATGACCTTGGAGTGCACTCCACAGTGTAACCTGGGCTCTCTGTCACCAGCTCAGCTGTTATGTGGCTCTTGTCCAGTTTGTAAGGTTTCTTTTCTGTAGAAACAGAAGGGCTAAGGGGAGAAAGGTTGGCGTACATCTTGCTCCTTTCCTCAAAGGACGGTTAGGATATTGTGGACTGCAAACTTCTGTTTGGGGCCACAGAAGTCCCTTCAAAGTTAGCTATCAGGATGCAATGGAACAGCATCCTTGATGAGGTTTCTGCTAATGGGCTAAATCCTGTGCAATGCTCAAAAATAGGTAACTTATTTCATAGAAACTCCTTTCCTGTTTATGGAAGTATATCTTGTGTTTTGGTAGAATTTAGTTCATGCTCTGCTGCTTTCTCCATAATTCAACATGGATAACAGAGCAGGAAACTTCATACCAGAGAGAGGAACAGGTCATGCAGCATAAAAGTCAGTCCTGGAAATAGAAGAACATTCCTGTCAAGTGTTTAAACACTATATGCACTTATAGTTACTAAATAGGGAAAAATAAGTGATAACATTTCTGCCATGTGCCTTAGGATCTCTGGGGTGACACTTGGCTTATGTCACTCTTATACCTCCATAGGCATAAAGATCTGATTAGGAGCATGGTAGTTCAGCAGAACAGTGTGAAAGGTGGACTATTATTCCAGCAGATAAATGTCTCAATAAGTCACTCTGACTTTTGTACTTTGAGTTTAATATCTACTGTATACCAGCCAAACCAACCTTTTAGATTTAGTAGGACAGTCTCTTGACTTTGTAAAAGTTGCAGTTCACTGGGCATTATTCCAAAAAACATCCATTTCCAGTTCTGTAACGACTTTCAGGATCAAACCATGCTTTGCATCTCTTGTTTTCACTAAGATTACACTGTACCCATTACCCTATCAAAATTAAAAACAAAGTGGAAGTAGATTTTCTCTCTCATTTAATCAGCACTGTTAAGAGTTGCGGTTATAAGGGCAGTGCCCAGTGGCAAATTTTCACATTACAGAGTACTGTGAGAACTGCTTGAGTGGGAGTTCTTAAATAAAGCGTCCTGTGAAAAACATACGAAGCCAAAGTTGTCTGTGAACTGTGCCAGTTTAATATGTAGAAACAAAATTAAGGTGTATTTAAAAGGTTATGTCTTTTAGTGAAGGTGCGGTATTTAGAGTCTAGTAAGGCATAATAGAGCTCAACAAACTAAATGGTAAAACTTCTTTGTTGTGGAGTAGACAGAGCATTGCTGTAGCCTACCCGGAACAGAAATCTTTGTGTTTTCCCCTAAAGGCTGTGAAAAGTTAGAATTTAGGTTCAACTTAAAGCTGGGCAAATAGTAGGAAAAATAAATCACAAATATTTGGAATGATTTGGAAAGTGAAACAGCTGGCCATGTTTTCCTGCTTTTTATGTTCGTCTCTGTACAAGTATTTGTATTTGCGTGAGTGAAATTTTATTTGTATAAAAGATCATGAGAAATAGATTTTTAGGTTGTAAGCTGAAATCTGTTTCGTAGTATACCAAATCCATTTCAGGTAAAAGTCAAAGTAATAGTTTTTTGGTTTCCCAATTAAATTTGTCAGAAGGACTTTTTTCTCTCTTTCCCTGCTCACTCTCTCTTCCCTACGTAGAACTCAGAGTAGGAATGGGCCATGATATTAGGAAAAATTTCTTCACTGAAAGGGTTACCAAGCACTGGAACAGGCTGCCCACAGATGCATTTGAGACACCATCCCTGGAGGTATTTAAAAGACGTCTAGACGTGGCGCTTAGGCACATGGTTTAGTGGTTGACTTGGCAGTGTTAGGTTAACAGTTGGACTCGATGATCTTAAAGGTCTTTTCCAACCTAAATGATTCTATGAAAACCAGTTTCTTGCTGTCCCAACTACCACCATTACATATCTCCATATACCGGTTCAATATCTCCAGTACTGAGACATCTGTAATATTTGGGTTTTAGGATAATGATAGAAAACTCTAGATCAGATATTTAACAGTCACACTGTAAAAATTCTTTTATATCCTCCCCTGGGGCGACTGATAATTTATCTTCATTGTGTTTTTCCTATGCTCCTATTCATCTCTTTCTGTCTATCCATTATACACTTCTTCCCAGTTAGAACTATCTTGATAGGCTGAGAAGGACATTGTGTTGATAACAATTTGAATCTTGTCCTTGAACATCTAAACAAGATCTAGGAGGACCTGTTTAAAGAAATTCCCTCCCTCCTCCTGCAGACCCCCCTGCCTTTGCTGTTTTCTGTCACTTGTGTGCAGGTGATATCTGCCAGTGAATAAGGAAGATCTATCAACAGAAAGAGAGAGTCCTTCTTTGAACCAAGCAAATCTTCACTGAAATACACTCTTCCAGAGGCTCGGCAAGAAGATACTATTCTTGTAATGCCTATGGGTACTTCCCTCTAGCTTCTCAGGGGAGGACTGGGGACACAGTCAATCAGCTAGCTTGTCACAGCAGTACTGGTGAACAGTGGTGAACAGCAGGACTCTGAAGAGCAAAATATTCATGCATGCTCTTTACATGCAAGCAAAGAGCTGTTGCATGATGCTGGCAGAGGAGTCTGTGAGGAGGGGGGTTCTGCCCTCAGACTGCAGCCTGGGTCAAGCAGCTCCCCAGGCCACAGCAGCGAGCAAGCCTGCATAATAAAGCCTGCCTGATTCCTCTTAGGCAGGGTGTTAGATATTTCGGGTCAGCTCACCGGGTACCCTCATTAAAAGTTACATTATGGTGCTGAGAGTCATGAAGGGGCCAGGAATATGTGGCTGGGCCAGGAATTGCCAAGGCCATCGCCGTACCATACCAAGAAGTATGTCTGGGTGGCCAGGCACGTCATTGCACAGCTCTGCATCAGCTGAAGCAGAAACCTTTGAAGCAGGCTGGACTCCAAGTGACACAGCCACACATCCTTGCAGTGACAGAAAATCTGAACATTAAGGATTGCAGCTAACTTTCCTAGAATCATCCAAAACAATAGGCCAGAGATAGTTAAAGACGGCCAGAAAGACACAGTTTGGGGATACCTTAAGAAGAAAAACCCAGATGCCCTGGTTAATCCATTAACCTGGCTTCCCTTAATTGCCTTTGCATTAGTCTCTTTCCTCCACGAATGTACTTAAATATAATGAAGTGTATCATTAAGAAAGGGAAAAGTGGAAACATCCTAAAGGACCTACTACAAACAGCAATATTAATTCTCTAAACACAATTTTCAAGCATGTCATTGGCCAAATGTTGCTGACATACCATCTCCAAATAATTACAGGCTGCAGTTAGATTCATAAAAAATAAAAGTAGGTTTGTGAACAATTCTTTTACTTAATTGTTTGGTTTACATAGCCTATATACAGGACTAATGATGGTAGCAAATGTATAGTTCATGTGCTACTTATAGAGGTAATGGCTTCCTTCAGAAGTAATGAGAGTATCGTGACTGATGGTGAACATGAGAAGGCAGTGTAGCCAAATTAACAGTGAGAATATGTTTCATAAATGTAGTAGTATTGAACTTATTGCCATATTGGTATTTGGCTAAATTCTTTTCTTGGCTCATAATCAGACAGATGATTCTAAGAGCAATCAGAACATTTCAAAGTCGTCCAGTATTTTCAGGTGGATGTGATTTCTTCATTCTCTTATTTCATGTGGCTATCAAGCAAGTGTTGCATTCTCCTGAAGGGAAGCAACATTGTAAGAAAAGGTGTGGTAGATTTTGGCATACATACAGCCCTTTAACTCACCCACTTAAAAAAAAATAACCTAAATGTCTGTGTAATTTTTAACTACTTATATTTTATTCAAATTAAGTATTACTGTTTGAAACTAATATTCAATATGCATATCTGGAAAACAAGAGGGGCTACTAAAATTGACTGTAAATCCAGTACTCCTCTAGCCAGCACAGCCTCAAGCTAAAAAACAGTTAACATGCTAGAATCAGGCAGCTCTTCTGCTTCCTCCAGAGTTTCTAGCTCTGCATTATAAAATACTGAACTGCATTTTTAAATGCTTTGCCAAAAAGAGCAAACAGGGTTGTGCTATTTAAAAAGCAAGGGAACTATCCTATTCATCTTTCATTCAAAAACTTCCTGGGAAATTTTGGGGAGTTCCTTGGATGAGGACCCTTCCCCATCTTCATTCTACAAGTGCACCTAGCCATTGAGTTCAGTGGTGCATGAGCTCCCAGACACCTCTGTGTCTGCACAAGCCCTTAGAAAGCTTTCTTTTTCCAAAGTTTATACTGGTCTTGCTAACTGTAGCCAGCAGACAGTGTGTCAGGTGTTTCCATTCTTTATTTTGAACTCAGTTTTTGTGCCTCCGTCATGTTGCTAACTGCAGCAGAGAGCACTAGTGGACAATGAGTGCTGAGAGGGGTCGAGTGTATTCGAGGTTAAGATGCAAAATCTTCACCCAGATAGTGAAAATTGCTCTGTTGATGGGTATTACACCTTTGAGCATTGACCTTATGTCATCCAAGTCAGTTTAAGATGCGGTTTTATAAAGGACAACTTTAAACATAACTCCAAATTACCTGTGGCGGTCTCTTTTGGTTGATGGACAAAGAGGAGGAGGAAAGAAGCTTCATGAAAGTATCATGTGTTGCCAATGTTTTTATGCATAATAAGTGCTAGTTCAGCTCGTGTGTTGTTTCATTTTATATTCTTTCCTGAGGCAGCTTCTCAGCTTGTTGAAAAGCTACGTTTGTCTTCTTGGACAGGAAACAATTATGATTACATCTTACCATGACTAATGCTGGGAGACAGAGTAGGGTGTGTAAAACAGTGAAGTAGTGTGGTGTATGGGCGAAAAAATATTGTGATTTTTTTACTAGCAATTAACAAGAAGAAAGACTAAAATATTTGCTCGGTAACGTGACTGGTCTGTCGTTTTTTTTTCATTGGAGCCCTGGGAGTTAAGTATGTGGCTCCTAATGAAAGCCTATTGGGTTTAGGCACCCTTAACTCTTAGCCTTCCTTGTACCTCTTGGAATTAGAAAGTGGATGTGTGTAGCAGATGTTCCCAACCTGCTTTGCCTCATTGTAATTCCTACAATACTTGGTTCCTTATCTTTAACCCATTTCTGAAATCGATGGTGTCAAGCCTCTCTGGCTTCACATAATCTAATATGTTTTTAAAAATGATTTTTCTTGCCATCTTATTCTTTCCGCCTCGCTTCTGCATCTTCCATCGACTTTAATTAAGCTTTCCTTGGGCTTGTGACCTTGGTGAGCTTTTAAAAATAAAGTGAACTGACTTGCAAGGTGATTTTTCCCAATCTTTTGTAGCCCTGCTGGAAATTCACTTTGTGTGGTGTTTGAAAATATAGGCTGTTCATTTGGGATCATCATATGTGCACAGAGTGGCAACAAGGAGAAACTTCAGCGTTCTAATTACTACATTGTAGAAAATAGCTCATTTCTCTATAATTTATGCTTTGACTTTTTGACCCCATTAGGACCTAACTATACACTGTTGTTTTTTAAAAGCACGATAGAAAAGATTTGTTCTTTCAGGCAGGCAGTACTGAAAGAAAGCCTTTAAAAAAAATAAAGTGCAGAGTCAAAGATGTGTAGAAATGCCTAACAGAGATTCTCAGCATGCTTGTTATCTTCCTTACCATTTTTTTTTTGCCAATAAAATCTCAGAATAGATGGGTAGAAGTAGATGACTCTTCCTAATTCCATTTATAATTACATTTGGCTGGCTTCTGTCAAAGGTCTGAATAGTAGCTCTTGTCCTGATTTTCACTGCTATGGAATCTACATATAAATCACTGCACACTGTCATACTCTGGGAGGCTGAATATAAAATACCCTTAAAGCTGACATTATAGGTACTAGATCTACAGAGAGTCTTACATGCAGAATGACTAAATCAAGCTAAAACTCGAAAGGATTTTATTGTTGTTTCCTTGGTCTATTCTCTCTTAGTTGGAATCATTCTTTTTGTTAGTTTCTATGCTTTGTGGATGGTAAGGAGTGTACGACCCCATACAGAGCTTTATGCAGCTTTATAATTACTTGCCTTTGCAGAGGCTTCTCTTCCTGCATTCATCGGGGAGCTGGAGGAGTTAGCAGAGTGAGTGTGACCTGCCCAATCCTGGCCCTTTAGCAAAAATCACATCATGCTGGAGCACCCGCTCAGGTCAAGTAATGAAGGCAGTATTCGGTGTGATTGCACGCACAGAACAAACTCACAGTAGGGGGGGGGGGGGGCAAAAAAAGAGGCTGTTATAGGCATTACATAAAGTAGTGAATAACACAATAAAAATCTTAGTAAAAGCTGGCATTTAGGTTGAGGTTAACATTATGGTGAAGACTACAGTGTACCTTGACCTAGAGACCTATAGTAGTACAAGTCTTCATTTATTTTGCAAGGAATGTATTTTGAATTACTCACTACTTGTTAAGACAGTAAGCTCCTTTCTTTTGGGGGGAAAAAAAGCAATCTCTTCAAATAGATTATGCTTCGTCTTAGCAAAGATTAAACCTTGAATTAACCATGACTATCTGACATACTGCTAAATTTAGCAAGCCTTCTTGATATAGTGCATTTAAAACTCTCCTCATTCCTAGTATTCCTCAAGCCATATTCAAGCACGGTGCATCTTCCATTGCGAACAAGGCCTTTAAATGAGGTTGTGAACAACATCAGGTTTGTTTTATTTAGATGGCTTAGTACCGCAAACTGCATCAGATCCCTGCAGAAGTATTCAATATTCTGTTTTTAGAACCAGAAACAGTATATCAGTTCAGCAAAGTGTGATACCTTCCTAACACAGCTGCAGTGCTTTTGAAATCCAAGAGCTCTGCACAGGTGTATACTGCGCTTGGAATGAGATTGGGTGTCTCTAATGTACTGCTGCAGTGCTCTTTATGGACATAGCCTCACTGAATAAGAGGGGATGACTCACTGCCGTGAAATTAGGCATGTGACTTCATGTGGTATGAGATCAAGGCATAACCCTGGTTTTCAAGAGTGTTGATTTAGACATTTAGGTCAAATTTAATGTAAGGTATTAATAATGTCATAAAATTATTAACAGCAACTCCTTGCCATCTGTGAAAAGTGAATGTTTCAAACAGCTATGACATTAAAGTCACACCAGCTTGCTTTCTTTTCCCTTTTTAATCCTCTAGAGTCACTCTACTGTCACTATTGTATTTAAGAGAAAAGTTAGAAAAAGAATGCTGAGCGCAGACAGATTGCAAATTATTTTTCATGTGCATTTTTCCCCCATGAAGCACTTCATGCTATTTTAAAATTTATTTGAATATTTTTCTGCTCCACTTTTGCAGCCTCCACTAAGACTGCGAGCCTTGAGGCTTTTAAATAGACCTGTATTGAAAGACATGAGATGATGAAGGAATAGGAGAGCCACTCCTCAGCAGAGCCTAGGTCTTTGGACAATACAGATACTGCCATTAGAACTAGAGAGGCACTATGTGCTATTCCAGCTGTGGGGTGGCATGAAGTGCATCCTTTTGCCTGACATCTTACCTAAGCAGATACTTTTGCCGTCACAGAGTCTGTTGCATTCTGTACAGGCATTCTGCTCTTAAGAAAGAAATGCCTTTTTTTTTTTTTTTTTCCATAAGGCTTGAATTAATTCATAGATGCATTTTGCAGATTGAGGGTGTTTGAGGGTGGTAGAATTCCTTGCCTGTGCTGAGACACAGAAATGCAAATGTTTTCCTAGACTTACTGAAGATGAATGGCAAGCCCTTAAATGTCTGAGTATAGATCGATGTTCGATTTAATAAATCTGGTAGATAAGGGTGAGGCTTTTTTGTCATAATCTGGAATATGTACAGTATCAGCAAGAAATTCTCAGGCAATTTTATTTTGGTATCTGAAACTCAGCATCTCTTAAGCGATTTAGAGATAAATTATCACTTTTTACAGTCCCCTTTGGAATCCATATTTAGTCAACAACATTTAGGATTCTGTTTAAAAGAATTCATTGCTCCCTGTACTGTTGGTACGAGCTAACATTCATGCAGGATAGATTTATAAGCCTGATTTTCCAGCCGTATTTGCAGGGATGTTCTGGAAATTTCCTTTACTTGTACAGATAGATCCAGACCAATGAATATGCTTCCAATGTCTTAAATTCATTCCACATTAGAGTGAGTGCCTGCTCAAGGTATATTATAGCAGAATATTAGACCCATTCTAGGCTTGTCTAATTTACAATTAAAAAATATAGATTATTTGTATTGATAAACAGATGCTGGGCTAGGGGTAGAGTCCTTGAATATGGTGTTGCTTTATCAGCCAGCATTCTGGATCTGGCAAAACTGTTCCAATGTTCTGCCTGCCCCCTTTGATTACAGAGCAAAGCAGCATGAGAGGAAAGGGCCAATGTTGTCTCCTGTGTTGGCTGTCTTACAGCAGGTATCCTGGGTTTAGTCTGATTGTTTGGATACTTGTTATATCGTACACTTACCTTCCAGATTTCACAGGCTAAAATATACATTAAACCAGATCTTTGACATTTTACGTGTTTCAAGTTGATATAAATTAGAAGTTTGTTGCAAAATTCCTAAGCAAAACTGCATAAATAGGGATGAGGATGTCAGGTGACATTCCTCTAGAGTTTTAGACCTCTAATGTGGAAATGATCTGTATTCTCAAGTATGGAGAATAATGATGACGCGCTTAAGTCAGGGTGATATGTGAATCTTTTTATCTTTATCATATCTTATGATAAAATAACTTGACTTTTCAATATGTATAACTTTTCATGTTAATAGTGAATTTCCTTTTCATTTCAGATATGCACTGAGCCATTTTTTCTTGTCATACTGTTTATTCTTTAGATCAAAAATTTATCTTGATTTCACTTTTATTTCAAATGTGTTCTTAAACATTTGTCTGACTGAAACATGATTATGATTCAATGCGTGCACAGTGCATTTGAAATAGTCCCATCTAAACTTGATGCTAGAGGATAGTTTCACATAAGAGAACACATAGATAGGAATTAAACTTAAAGTGGCTGACAACTAACATTCTCCAGGTCAACTTCAACTTCAAAGTGGATTTCTGTTCCCATTATATTGTTAATTTCACTTTCTTCTGTGGGTCCAGTTCATGGACTCTATATGGTTGATGCTTCTGAAAGCTTTGAGAAATCCATCAGTGTTTCTCTGGATTCATCATCTCTCCTGTTATAATAGTTGATAAATAGGACGCTTTTCATAGTTAGTTCTTATGTTTGCTATAGTGACCATATACACAAGAAGGAAAGTCCTGCAGTTCTGAAGCAGCTCGTGTCAGAGCATGCATTCAAGATGATGCATGCATATGAAGAACACCTGAAAATTTTCTTTTATAGCCAGTCCGATCAATACCAGTTACTGAGGAAAAAGAGATTCTGTATCTAGACACACAAGGATGCATATCCGTTATGCTACAATAATTTTTTAAGGCAAAGTACACAGCCACTTGAAAGACAGTAATTCATTCTTTGGAGCTTCCTGTTTTCCTTTGACTCTTGAGTTGTCATGATCAACTTGTCACAGCTATGTTGCTTTGAAGAAAGTTATTTCTATGACAGACAAATATGTGTGTTGCATGAATATGTATACATGCCATAAATCATTATTGTATAACACATCCTCAGGCACTACTGCATCTATTTGCAGAATATCTGGACTTTTTGAATTTTGATAAGTCACCTCTGACCAAAATATCTGAGAAGCTTCTTACTGCTGGAATATCCCATCATGCATTCCTATACCTCTCCTGGGTAAAAGATTAAATGGATTGAGAACAACCAACTAAGAAGACGAAGATGAGAGACAATGCAAAGAGATGGTCTCAAGGAAGAGGAGACTGAATAGTTACAGTATGGTGACCTGAAGTGCTGTTAGACATGGAGGGCCAGAATCACTCCAGCTGTGGCAACCGAATCCAACTCCTGCAGCTCATTCTGCCAGGTATGGTTATTTTATTTGTATTTGGATGGTGACAGAAGGCCTTGACAATGATGAGTTGAGTTGCGGTAGGTGTTGGATAGTGTGTAAAGATTCAGGCCATTTCTGAACAAACTACAAGCTAAACAAAACAGTTGAGTTATCCCAATTTATAATAATCATTAGGAAGTAAGTATGTAAATAGATTTATGGATATGTTTCAGTATGCCTAGAAAGGTCAGATGGGCATCTGGGGGCCACGAAGAACTGAATCCACTTTACCCTGCCAATGGCCTCATGACTGATTTGTTGACTGGAGTGCAGTCATCACTTCTACTGCTCTCATTCCGAACAGAATGTGAAAAGGGAAGGACGACTTTCATACTTGCTAGCATTTTAAGAAGTGTATGAATATTTTTGGTACAGGAAGGAACAGAGTACAGGAACCACTTCAGTATTGCTTATGAACAGGGGATGCTAAGCAGGTAATGTTCTGCCCAGTAATGCTTCTTCATGTTTTTGATCCTTTGGCACACTATATATATATATATATTAAACTTTCACTACAGCCAGTGCCACCATCACTCACTTTGAGTGGGTAGGATGGTAACTTGTGAATTCGCTGACGAACTGTCTGTTATGACTAAGAATCAGCTATTGTCTATTATAGTAATCTCATACATTTAAAAGATAAAAGGGAAATAAAAATTGTTCAATGCAGCAAAAAGAACAGCACAGCAAAAATTCAAGTTATTGGAATATCAGTAAAATTCAGCTCCTGTCAGCCCTGCCAATGGGGCAGAGTAGTTCTAGGAGGAATAGTAATACACAGAAGCAGATTTGTCTTGGGGCCTTAAAATATTAGCAATGAGAGAGGTCTAAACAAATTATTTGAACCTTTTTAGATTTCTCCCTGACCATTTTTTTCATGTTCTCAGGCATCTTCTATTTTAGAAGAAGTATGGATGCTATGACTATCTCACATGGAAAAATTGTTCATATAAAAAAATTAATATGAGTGAACTAAAAATGGAGAACACAGGAAAGAGAGCTCAGAGTGTTTCAAAGCAACATATATGTAGCCTTGATACTGGAAAGGTTCATGTTTTGTTTGTTTAAATTTTATTTGTTTTTTTTCCAGCCCTGTTGTTGATGTTGAAAGTTTCTCTCTTCCTTATGGTAATATAAATCAGGAATAGTAAAGTGCAAAATTTTATGGTTTTATTTTTCCAAAGTGACTTTTTCTACTTATGTCTCATCATTGGAAAATTCTACCTCAAATACAAGGTGTAATTAAGGGCAAAGATTGTCTCTTCAGAGGATCTTGGGGCAAATTTATCTTGTCAATATTAGGGGAAGTTAAGTAGCTATGGCAAAAATTTGCTTATGACAAATTTTCCCCCTTTCTACTAATGTATTAAAGTAAACATCCCTGCTGAGGTCTTTTTCTTTTAGGTACTGCCACAATTATATTAAAGTCAGAGAGCAGGCATACTTGCTACCCCATCCCTGGCTCAGCTTGCTCGCTCTCTCTTTTGCTTTCCAACTCTTACTGTGACAGCAGTTCAGACCAGCTAAACATGTATTCTTATATTTCAATATGCTCAGTAAGGAATATAGATATCTCCCTCTCATAAAACCTGCTGTAGATAAGTAAGAGTTTGGACCAGTGTATTTGTCTGAGACTTGGTGCTTAGTTCAAGAGAACTGTATCCAGCACTGTTCAAAAGATGCAGCCCATGTTTTCTGAGTTGTCTTGGTAAAGAAGAATTCCTTGCTTTTATTGTGGTGTTTTGGTTGGGTTTTTGTTAATGGGAATGGATCTATTGGGTCAGGAAATATTCTTACTTCAGAGACCTGAAAGGAAACTCCAGCTGTCAAAATGCAGTTGAAAGATGAGACAGGCAGTCTTCTCATATAAGAGGGAATTGAGGTGCACTGACTGATAGCATCCGAACAGGCAACGTGTACTGCTTAACACTTCTAAAGGCTGACCATTCCAGATCTCTCCTTCAAGGCTGCCTTCTTTTCTCCTGCTCCAATTACACTTGCTTAAGAGAGAGAGGGAGGGAAAAAAGACAAAACAAATGGCCCATAACACATTTCTGGTTGATAGCATGGATTCAGGGGAGCTTGTTATGGTGAACAGATATTGCTTTCCAATACCTCTGTAATAAAATTTTGCTGTCAGCAAGAATCCATATTTTTACTGGAAAATAAACCAAGATTGTTTAGCCAGATGTATTACAATAAACCTTGGAGTGTGACTGGGGAAGAACACATAGCTAATAAAGAAATAAATCTGTAAGTTAAATGTATTTATTGCCAGTTGATATAACGCAGGGTTTTATGTACTGCATCAACTTAAATTTAATGTCTAACCAAAAAAGAAAGCACTTGAAAAGGCATAATAGAAAAAAAATGAGAGAGAGAAAAAAGGGAGGGAGAAATTATTAAAATCTGTGCTAATAACTTGAGATCTTCTTTGCTGGAGGCATGTTTAGCATTGGAGAACCACCAGAATGTAAGAATAATATTAAAGCTTTACAGTAATAATGGAATTGTGCATCCAATGTGCATTGCCAGAGATGCAGAAAAATAAAAAATATGATCACTTATTAAGGAAACTTGTTTTAAACTGACTGATACAGCTGCTAGCTTTTCTACTGGATATGAATCCCACCGATTAAATTAACCTAATTTGTCACAGATTTTAAGATTTTTCTACCTGCCTATAATGAGTTACTATATAAACCATCTACCACAGTTCCAAGCAGCACAGCGTATTCCCTTTTTTTTTTTTCTTTCTTCCTTTTAGAATAATATAAATGCAAGTGCCCCTTATTTAAGTGCAAGAGCTTCTTGCCTTTCTAAAACTGGCAACTTTCTGAGTCATCAGGGAGCTCAAGGTGTAGATAGTTCCAAACTAAATCTCTCCCTTCACCCATGTGTTGAAGACTTTTTTGAACGCTTCTCTGTCTTTCCTGAAGCACTCTAAATTTGCATGAAAATGGTTAGTAGAACAGAAAGCTCTGAGGATTATTGATAGAGCATGATAGTGGTGTGGATTCCTGTAACCATGCTGTGGGTTAATAAAGGACAAGTTAGTGAGTTTCAGAAAGTCTCTGTCTTTATAATGTAAATACTTATTGATCCCAAAAAGGTATTGTGAGCCTTCATTACATAAATATTGCCTTTTACAGGAATACAACATGTATTAGCTAAAAGCCAAATGTTGATTTGAAGTCAATAGTGACAGACCGTTGTACTGAAGGGGTTCTTGATATTGTTTAGTTAAAAGCCGAGGTTTTCTTTTGTTAATATTTTGTAGGTTCCTAGATGTTGAGTATAAGATACTTACAGAACCATAAATTACTGCTACTTATTACCTGTTCTTCTTTCTGCATGTAGGTTCTGGCATCAAAAGGAGCAGAAAAATTCCAATAAAAGAATCCTCTTGGATTTTGTACACACAGTACATGTATGAAAACAAAAGACATTCTGGTAGCTTAATGATCTTGTACAGGAGCAAACTTGAATGAAATGGTTGGTATTTTTGTTTCTCCATCTTCGAAAAGCAAAACCAATCTGCAGCTGGCTTAATGCCTGGTAGTTAGTTACAGTGGCAAGTTAAATCTGTCAGCTGAGAGCAGATAACCATCCTGCGGTGATCTAGTTGAGGAACTTGCTTAAGCTGCACTGTGCCATGGATGCTGTTGCAAATAAAGTGGAAGATGTTAGCAACTGTGGTGTTCCCGTTAATTGTCCTGATGATGACACTGGAAGTTATGATCCTCATCATGGAAGGGATTAGCCTGCATTCAAAGGGTCTGCACCTGCTTTTATCAAGTTCAGAAGCAGCTCTGAAAGGGGGTAAAGTTAGCTGCTTTTTTTGGTATGTTTGCAGGAGTGATCACACTTTTGTCCACCACCCTCCTCCCCTTTTTTTAACAGCGATTAATTTCATCAGTTACCCTTCCTCCTTTCTGTTTTATTGCTTAGATACTGCCATGGCCACCTTTGCACCAGTGTTGTAATAGTGGTATCAATTTAATTGGAGGCTTACTGCACGGCTCCCACAAACCCCACTGAGTACTGACATGGGTGGTACTACTGGAGCATGAATGATATAGGGAGATACAAGGGAGGGAGAGGTTTAAGGATAGAGGTGCCGAAAGGAGTATTTGTGAAGCCCTCTTCAGAGGCCAGTTCCCAGCAAGCAGAACTGACTCACAAGTAGGCTAAAAATATGCAGCCTCTGTATAACTCGAGCATCTCATTTTCAGCGAGTTAGCATTCCTGTGACAGAGGCAGTCATGCATCCGTTCAGTCCACACTCAGAGATGATCAGCTGGGATCCGGGAGCTGTACAAGTGCATGAATTCAGGGCTGACCCTGCCATAAACTGGATAAGAAACATTGCATTTCAGTTTGGATTGAACCCCACACCACTGCAGCTTCCAGACTGGAGCTGCCTTATTTCTTGTTGATTTGGAGGACAAGCCACTAGAATTAGTACCAGTGGGGAAATGAGTTCTGTTGACTGATCTCCCTGGTAAGAGTGAAGTGGAGATAACATTATGCAGTGTCTAAAGATACAAAGCAATTAAAAATAGCCACTGGTGGCTTCCATGAAAAGCAGCAGAAAAAAATATTTCTTTTGTCATATAATCTAGTGTGCCATAACCAAAAGAATGTTTACTTTTTGCTGTTATATGAAGTAAAAAGGATCATACTTGATTATTTTTATTCAACTTTTAATTAACTTTTTATCTTAAAATGACTGGGAGAGGCAAGTGGCAACAAAAATCTTGCCTATAGTCATTGAAGAACCATTTTAAAATTTTCATTCTGGACAGTATGCAGTGTGGAGAAAAATCTAGGGATACTACTATTTTCACACCGTTCAAAAGGTTTTTAAGGTCAGAATAGATTATTCTGATCAGAACTTGACCTCCTGTCTGCAGCATGTGCCACAAAACTTAATTTGTCAAAGGAGTTTCTTTTTCTTCTTGCTGCCTTTAGCTCGCCTTGAATTGCTTACTGTGAATAATCAGGATCTGACAGGCTGCAGGGAAAATATGCTGGAATTTAGAAAACATACCCTCTCCCCAAATTGAATGGGGAGATAGTCTGAGTCTAATATCCTGCTTTCAGGGGAACTGATCACCACAGTGTTGTTCTTTTCCTTAGTGCCTATATGTGCACATAGTTCCTACTCATCCTGAGTGATTAAACACTTACAGAAAATGGCTTACCTTATAGACCTTACTGACCTAATTACTGCAGTGGATGAATTTACATTTCTGAAGATGTTTCTTTGCACAGCTCAGGTTTTCCATTAAGGCCCATATAGGGCTTTAAAGGCATATACCATGGGCCTTGTGGTACACAAAATGCACAATCAAAAATTATTATTTTCACATCAGAAGGGAGGATATGTAGCAAGGATGAGGTTGTTACCATCACCAGCTTCCATTTTTTTTAAATGACTTTCCCAGTTTCCTGAAAAAAAGAACCCAGGCAATACTCATTTTACAGATAGCAAAGAGAGAATATATTGACTAGGTGAATTGCAAGACTAGAAGAATTGCAATTGAGATCCTTTTACTCCACTAGTTTCTAAAGCCACCTCTACTTACCTCTTGATCTTTTATAATGTTGTTATAAAATGTTGTCTTAGAGCTCCCTATCCCAAAATGTTTTGGGGAAAGTCTGATAATAAATACTTGTATTAAGTCAGATTAGGTAGAAGGAGACTCTTTTATTCTCGCTTATTTGTCATTCTTTTTGGTCTTTAATGTTCTCAGTGTGGGGGGAAAAAAATGTCACTTGGGCAAGCCTCTTTTACCTGTTTGGGTCTACTTCAGGGCCTCATCTGTAATGGAACATGCCACGAGAGTGAGATGGAACAAGCACCCTCAGCTGAAAGTTACAGCATAGAAACAAGTATCTGCGTTATCTCTGGGCCAAGCCCAATTATGTTGACACCTGAGAAAAAGTGACAAGATTATCAGGCTAGTTCTGACAGCATTAGCATGGATTGAAGGCTTTTATGTCTACTTAGGGCCTACAGCAGAGATGACCCAGTTAAGAGGAGTACCCAAGTTGAACGATACTAGCTCTTCACACGTCTGCATAAGGAAAACAAGCAGATCCCCTTAACTAATCATGTTAGCCCTGCTGACAGCCTTCGCCGTACCTCGAGGATTTTCCATCTTTGTTGCTGTGCCAGTGGGGTTGCATGCGGGGGCTGGTGATAGCATGTGCATCAGGCTCTCCTTTGGCTCGTCAAGAGCATGGTGGATTACTCTCACAATTTCATGTTTCGGCTGCACTTGCAGAGAACTTCTCCAACAGCTATAGCTGCTATTTTTAAGCAGCCAGGAGAAACTGATTTATCTGTCAGTGCAGGCGAATGTGCTTTGCAAAGCAGTAAGCTACGTATCTGGGTCACACACTGCATGGTGTGAGGCAACTGTGTGCAGTTCAGTCAGGAATTCGACAGCTATCAAATGTTGTTTTTTGGGGCAAGGAGAAACGAATCCTCAAACAGCAGGGAAGGAGTCATCTTTGGGATAAAAATCACCATATGCTAAGCTTCTATTTTGCCACAAGGTAGACAGCTGTACTTTAAAGACTGTCTAGAGGCATAAAGTAGATCAGTCTCTTTATTCCACAATTTTTAACAAAAAGGGAAAAGCAAGCACTTTTTAATTGTTTGCAGCTTTGTTCTGGACATCAATAACTAGAACAGGTACCTGTAAGCCCCTTTTTAAACGGTCGTAGCCCATGTATATTATTATTGTAATTTTAAAAGCATTTTTGGGGGTGGGGTGGATATATTCATTATTAAAAGTAGCCTAGCCTAGCACTCGTTAGGGTAAGAGAGGGACAAAAAAGGTAGTCTGTATCTCCTGTGAGAGTCTGAGACAGGCAAGCTTGTTAGCTATGCCACTGGTCTCCAACAGCTTCACTGGAAAATGAATTGACTAACCATTGTCTGGACCAGCTCGTGAAGGGGAGGGTTGTGTCCCTCAGCTTCCACAAGGCTCCCACCTTGAAAGCAGCTGCTATGAAAACTGCAGCTCAGGTAGTTGGGGAGGCTGCAGGTTCCTCAGGAGAGTGGAAAGAGCCTCAGCTGTGGTGAGAGCAGTGGTGAGGGAAGATTGCCAAGCTGAGGAGAGCACAAGCAATTTCAGCCCAGGAACCCAGTGAAAAATTAGAAGACATTGAGGGTTTTGCTGTTTGAAACCATGGTCTTAGGCTTGAACCTTTCCCTCGGAGAAAGTGGCAGGGCTTAATTTCTACTCCTTTGACAATGTAATCTTTTAATGGGAAGAAAAATGTCTTTCTTTTATGTACTATGATGTCCAGGCAGATCAGAAACAGGCCTGGATCAGGATCAGTCAATACTGCTGAATCAGATAACACGCGGATTACATTCCTAAATTAAATTTTAGATTGGTGGCTTTCAAATGACAGAAGAAATTTTGTTCTGTCTCTTTGGTTTGCTGAGGACCTGCTGATTAGGGGTTTATTGATGCGGATTGACCAGGGTTAGAGGGTGAGTAGAGCTAGTTGAACTTTGGTGGCAAGTACATGTGCAGGGGCAACTCATGACTTTACCTTCCAGGATCTTGCAACGATGTGGCAGTAGTGACAGCACTGACATGGTCAGAGCACAACTATCTAGCTGAAGACAGAAGGACAAGACAGGAGACGCGAAGCTCCAGAAGCTGATGAAGTCCCATTATCATGCCATCCTCGCCTGGCATGGACAGGGCTGGTGGACACTGGAGAACATACACCTGGGAGGAATGTGGCTCATGACAGCAGCTCTCCGGCAGGTGGGTACAAACAGAACAGAACATGGCATGAGAAAAAAAGTATAACAACCACTGCCTTAAGAAGAATGAAGAATGTCCATGTATTGTTGCATTATGTTGTCATCCTATTTTTATTCCTAATTTTCTTTAGTACAGCAGATTATTCTAAATTTTTAGCTTGTGTGGTAACCTCATATGAAATCTTTGAAGACAAAAGAAATATTAGTTGGATCGTGGCTCTTTTGTATCTTTGTTTCCTATAGGGTTTTTGAATTAAGCTATCCAATTGGCTTAGATAGAAGTGAGTTGGCAAAGGCAGGATTTTCGTTTATTGTTTTGTATGAGCTCATCAAACTGGATTGATGCTAATTGGTCTGTGTAGGGAAAAAAAAAAAAAAGAGGCAAAACCAACACAAAACACCAAAACCAAAACCACCAAACAAACACACAAAACCATGAGAAGTCCTGCATGATTATTTTCAGGAACTCAGTTTAATTCTTTTCTCTTACGACAGTGAAATGTCAGTGAACTAAATTTAGCAGCTGTAAACTAAATACTGTATTTCTTATATTCAAGGCAGGTACAAGATAGCAACGTCTGTCTTTTGAATGCTTTACTAGGAAATTGCTCTTTACTTCCCTTTTCCTTCCCTTTTTCTCCCTCTCCTTTGGCCCTTGGTCAATCTAGCCACCTTCTGGCTGGCAAAAGCCCTAATGTGTGTCATTGCTGTGTCAAGCCTGTTGGTTCTGAAGAGGCTCATTAGCTACCACTCTGTTCCCCCAAATACACTCACATTCAGCTGAACTGAAGCTCCCTTTTTGCAAGACCTAACTTTCTGAATGCAGTCCAAGGCTCATTAACACTATTTAATTCTGTGAGGGGTTGTAATCTAGTCAAGGGCAAAACAGATTAAATCAAATTGACGTCTACCTCAAGTTACACAAGAGTACCTATTGAGGTGCCTATTACATTCTTATTTTTTCCAAGACCATATTTATATACACATATATATGCCTAATTTAAAGGATACAACCTTGCTTGGCCACTTCAAATTCACCGTTGTGAAGTGGTTTAAATGGGTAGCAAAATATGCTTGCTGGATTAAGAAGACAGTATCTGATTTGCATGTTTTTGAATAGCAGCTGATATTATAGGGTTTGAGTAGTTCCGTTTCTGAGTTTAGTGTGCTAGAAGAATTAAGGCCGTAATATAAGGGTGAATCTAATCCATTTATCTGACGTGAAATACTGTATGTCACATATTTATTTTGGTAATTTTACATTACTGAATGTGGGAAAAGGGACATGATGTCATATATATCATCTGCAAATAAGACTTTTTTTTGTGGGCCTAGGACCACCACTATGATGATTATAAAAAAAGATAATTCAACATACAAACAAATGCATGTACAAGGCTTCAAATTACAAAACCTTACTTTGGATTTGTAGACTTTTGTCACCATGCAGCACTTCAGTTTTGATCATAATCCAGCCAAATGTCCTCATGATGTTCAAGAAAGGAAGGATTTAAGCTCCATTTTTCTGAGATTGAAACTTTTATACCCCTGGCACGTTGCAGGTCTCCAAAGTAACTCAGGCCTCCTTTAAGGGATTCAAGCACCTCATTTTCACATTCTCTTATATTCGCCTTGGTAAAATTCTATGCTGGAGTCAGCGTGTGGAACAGCTTGCATGGAAAACTTCTTTCCTGTGTTTTTATGCAGAAATGTAAAAATCTCTATCTGGCAGTATGCATTGATATCTACTGGCCAGTTCCGTTGCTGAGAATTTAAAGCTATAGTTAAGGTTAACCAGTACATTTTAAATATCACATTCAGATTTTGAAGATCATACAACATAAAATATTGTTTCACTAATGCACTTTTTGCATTCAGGTTGTATGTGAGGTAGAAACTGAAAGTTTTTGCTGAAATTTGGACTTAACTGTTCTTTTTTATAAAGGTTGGTAAATTTGCAGGGAATGACATAAATCTGGAGTCAACCCTTAAATCTTCCTTGGGACCATAGTATAAAACTTTCCCTTTGATCATGGCCATGATTTTTATTTAAAAAATAATAACAACATGATGTCTACTCTGCAAAAGTGTTATGACTTCAGGCAGATATCTGAAAGCTTCTGTACTATTCTAGGAAAATTAGTTATTGAACTTGAATAATATGTATGTAGGAGGGGATTACAGGGTAAAGGACCCACTTGACTTGAGTGTTTCTATGACAGAACTAAAACAAGGTACTGTAGCTTTAGATCAGTGTTCTCTGATGTAATTACATGACTTGGGAAACCTTTTGAAGTGATGTTGAACTTGTAATTTCCATTCAGTTTCCTCCTTTTTTTTGATGATGTCTAGTACCCACAGAATTTAAGTTGAAATAGTGTTTATATATTGAGTGGCCATAGACTGTTTTATGATAAATAGTACTGTACACATTTATAGATTACGGGCAGATAGGGTTACAATACCAGAATAATAGTTTGAATAGCCAGAATAGTAGTCCCTCAAATAGCACCAGGGGAAAAATACATTATATGTATCCATGTCTACTTTCAAATTGCATGTAATGTCTTCCTTTTCAGCAAAATTAAGTGTTCAAAATTCTTTCACTCAAATGCATTTGGTCCTGGAATCCTACAAAATAAAAGAAGAGATTGGCAAAAACTTTGGATATCACATTGTAAAAATGTGTATTTCTTATTTTCTTGTTAAATCCGCTATGTAAAATATGCTTTATATATCAAGCATGGAAAATGTGCACAACAATAAAGAAGCATCTGTCATTAGCAAAAAAGAAAGAACACTAGATATTAACTCCAGGAAAAAAAAAATCTCACTTCCAGGTTAAAACCAGACCATGAAGGAAGGTGGCTGGACAAGTAATTAAAGCACTTGTGTGGAATTCTCTAGTGCAAGCATTTTCCTTAGTAGGTTTAGGCAAAATGTTCCTGTAATTGCTACCCAGACATAGGGCACCTGGTAATTATTGCTTTCTGGTTCAGTAAAGGAATGCTTCATAGGCAGAGTGAGTAATGTGGGTTTTACATCAAAAAACTGTGAAAGTGTTTGGGCTAAAAGATTCTAAATACAAGTGAAATGTATCCTGTTGTTCACCACCTCTCCACGTAAAGACTTCAGAAGTTTTTGTCAGTTCAACAAATCAAAATTTTCGTAACTAAACTTGCCGTATATTAAGGCACATAACTGTGTACCACATACTGATTCTGTCCTGACAATCACTGAACTTTTAAAAAGCAATCTATCTGGTTGAGAGAATACAGAAATGTTATCCATGTATTTTCAGAATTTGTTAAAAAAGTCAAAGGAACAATATGGATTTACAGAACTGCACAAGTGGCATGCGTTAAAACGTGTTTATGTTCTGGCTGGAGCTTATCAGAAGCATGTTGTAAAGTCTGCTTCAAATCACATTGAGGTGTGGCTGTGGGGGTTGCAGAAAGCCTTAGTGACTGATCTTCACAGAAGTGTGGTAACTGGCTACTGGTGACTCAGTCACACCAGTAGGGACTTCACCTCTCTGGAAATAAGATTATTGCAGCTCTTTCCTATCAGCGGAAGAAGCTGTTTCCTTCCAGTGAGTTCTCGTGGAGTTACAGTATTCCCTGCCAACTAATGGTTTTATATGCAGCCCAAAGGCAGAGCAAAAGGAAGGCTCTGGAGCTGGTCTGTAAGGCCCTTCTGTGCCCCTAACCATGGCCCAGTTTAATGCTGCTCAGGGCCCATGTAACTACCAGTCTTTCCAGAAAGCTTCCAGGGGGTGGAGGATCTGGCAACGAGGGTGAAGGCTCTGAAAAAGCAGTAGCCTCACCCTTGGTTTGGGTAGAGGGAAGCCAGGCTCCTATTTGATGCCCTGGCACTCCTGGATCCTCCTGAAAACCAGACAGGTCTATGCTGCCATTCACATCCAAACTAAGCAATAGGTGTTTTTCCCAGAGACCTCATTACTGTAAAAAGGATTAGCTGAAGGTCTTTCTCTTGGAGAAGGTTGTCTGAGTCTGGGAGAGTCATTTAAGGAAATAATTTCTGACTGTTAACATGCCTAATTCTTCTGTGTTAAAATTTTATGCCTTACAAGTCTACAGCCTTCTAATACAGAAATATATTTTAGTGGGTAATCAGATTTATTTTCAAGGGTAATTTTGCCACAACAATTGTAGAAAGTTGGTATTTGAAAACAAAGGCAAAGATTTTTCTCAAAGCAGCACTGAGTAATTTCAGTCTTCCTGGTGCTCATATATTGCCCTAACTTCATTTTATTACCCAATGCATCTTTCCTTCTTCCAATTAGTTTCAAATAATTCCCATGCTTGAACCTTAAAGCAGTGTCAGAGTTATAGGGATGACATTACACAGGCTGTCCTCTAGGCTTGCAAAGCATACTTCTTTTAGGGTGCCAGGAAAACAAATGGAGTGACAACTTCTGTAAGCTGTGAAGAGTAGAAATACCTCTGGGTATCTACTGACTTCAGATTGGTGTTTCACATCAATCATAGGGACTCTTAAGTCAAAAGGATTCTTTTCTGACACAGGCACAACCTTACTCACTTTAAAAACCTGCCTGTTTGTGGAATCTTTACTTACGTTCAGGTTTTAGGCTGACAAAAATAAAAATGTGTCGTTTGGAAAATTACATAATTGGGCATTCCAGTTCTGGGTGATATTTTTATGTCAAAAGAATTTCCTTTTTAGGGAGGTGTTACTAAAAGCTTGAGATCATTTTGGGCACCTGTAAGTGGAAAAAAATAAATACTGAACTAATGAGTTCATTGTCATAATCTATTTTCATATTTTAATTCTTGTATAACTGTGGATTAGTTTGCTACTCTGCAGCCCTGCCAGTGACTGGGGAACATCTTCATCAGTGCTCGGACCTGAGAAGCTATTTTGCCTTCATCTCTATATAGTAATTACTAGCGTAGTGTAACGTAGTGGACCTACTACATATGTTCTTCCCCTGTCAGCTGTGCTTACCAGGATTGTTCTTAATCTGGCGTAATGAAAGGAAGGACAAGGAACAGAGGGCGAAGTATGGAAGAAGCAGTGACCATAGCATTGTGTTTGCCATCTTGTCAGGGGTGGTGGGTACAAGGAACAGAAGGTGATGAACAGAAGAAGTGATTGTAATATTATGTTGTTTGTTGTGATTTGAGGGATGTTTTGATGCCTTAATAGGACAGACTGTTTTCCACTCAAGTGGAGAAAAAACCCTTCAAAGCTAAAGTCCTACAAAACCTTATATACATTTTGAACATGGACTGGAACTTTAACTTCTCTGATCTACAGATGTTAGGGCATATTCATATGTTTACACTAAGTTTATTAATTCTATAACCTTTTTTCTGTGATGTGCAACCATCAAAGAGTGGGGATGAAAATGTGCTCATAAAAATTACCTTTTCCCATAACTCTCATCCCATGTCCTATCATAAAACAGTACCCTTATTTGTAACAGGAGATACAGACTGTTAGTCCCTGCCCCGTATGGTATTTTAGCTGTGTAATTACTTCACTAGTTAACAATGCTAACTACAATGTGATTCGTGGCAGCATTCCTGCAAGTATCTCTCAGTAAATCAAAGTAGATGTGCCAGGGCTGTTACTCAAATTCCTTCGCAAATATTTGGAGTATATCAAGCCTGCGGAATTATAGCTACTAAATTGCTGAGAATGTACTCGCGAAAACAAATCCTGTTTGTATAAGAAAGAAGGCACAATCATTCTTTAAACTGTACAATAAATCCTACTGCTCTGAAAAGGTTGAAAGTCATTTGCATTTGGCAGAGGTAATGAAATGCATCTTAATAGACTTAAATGTTTGGCATTGTTAGTAAAGAACAGCAGAATTTTACAGGTGTGATCAAGTGGGTTCTGTGAAATTAAGGTTTGGTTCTGCAGTTGGATCTTGTTCATTGCCAAAACTCTTTTTCCTTTGTGGCAGCAAATCATGCAATAGGCTTGCAGACAAATCAGAGCTATTATCTTATGGAAATAAAAAAGTGTCATTTGTTTAGTCAGCAAATGTATGTTTAATAAAGAATAGAGATTACTACAACATTTTCAGAATTGCTGTTAGCTTGATTGGTAAAACGGTCTCTTTAAAGAATTTCACTGAACTCAGGAACAATAAAATATAATAGAATTGGTATCCCCAGGGGTTTGTGTGACACTGTATAATTGTGTGAAATTAGCCTTACCACAGCAACTCTACCCAAGGTAGAGTTCTATGCAGCTTTTCTTTTAAGACACAGTTAACATTCTTCACTTTTTCTAAAACTTGTTTTAAAAGAAGAAGCTAATTTCTTATGCAGCATTATAGATTCAGAATGCCATCCATTCCTATTAGAAAATGAAACTATGCCATAATAGTCTGAATGCTATTTCAGAATTAATACCCAGTTTTCTTTTGTGTTAGGGACCATGAGTGTCCCAGGTGAAAACTTCTTTCCTGCTGAAGAGAAATAGTTCATTTTTTCCACCCCTTCTTCCTTTTGTCATAAAAATAATTTTAATTTGTCTATGAGGAGATGTTTATTCTGTTTTAATACCAGCGCAGAATAAAAATAAATGCCCTTCATATCTTAAAGAACATCTTGGGTTATACCACCTATCTACGTTTCCATTACTGTACATGTGCACAGCAATGGTTAGACACTGTAGATCCAGGGAAGGGGAATGAAGCTATTAAAAATTCGTTTGATTCTTACTGTAGGAGTCTCTGTATGGAAAGTCAGCTTTTTCCATCTTTTACAAGTTATTGATACATACTGATGTTTAAATTGTTGAGGTGTTTCTTTTCTAGACTTTGACTATAGAAGTTTTGTTTAGCGAGGGGTCAGTTCTTCACAGACTTTGTAATATTTGGTTGTGGTTTTTCCTAATTAACAGGTAAACAGGCATAAAAGATAATAACAAATAACCAGAAATAAAAGCAAGGAATAGACAGTCGTGTAAGTCAGCACTTGTCTGCAACTTTCTCTTCTGAGTTATTTGAACTCCAGACAAACAGACCGAAAAGGACTCCCCCTTCTCCTATAACAAACAACAAAAAAAATCTGCTTGGGTGATCCACTTGTGCAGCACTACGCTGTCTTTCAGAAGACTCAGGGGGATTCTCCTGTGAGGCCCAAGAAACAGTAAGCTTTGCTTGTTATTTGTCGCTATGTGTATTCTAGGAAAATCTATCCTATATTATAGAGCACAGAGGAGAGTAAATCCAATATCTGTCATTCTTCAGAGAGAGCCCATTTGACATGGCCAGAACCTGGAGAAGAGCAAGAGAGCTGCCAGAGCTCCCTTGACAGTGTGACCTCCTTTTATGTATTCTCTTTTTCTTGTCTCAAGCACCTCTCTGTTGCCTTATCTGTCTTTGGTGCCAGGTAATCTCCTCCCCTGCAAAGCTTCCTTATGCTGCCCTGCACCCAGGCGCCAGGCCCACAGCCAGCATGAGTCAAAAGCTCCCGCCGTTTCAGCCCCCGGGGAGCCTCCTTTGCAAATCCCCATGCTGCACAGCAAATACCATCCAGCTCCTTCACAGGCCAAAAGATCCTTTGAGAAGGTCTCAGAATTGTTTCATTCACCTGAGCACTGCTTTCTGAAGCAAAGAGTTTTGATGCTCTGAACACCAGCATTTATAGCTAGTCCCCAAAGAGCAGCATCTTTTTGAACTGAAGAATCCGTGACATTACCTAGGTAGATTATTTGAAGCCGGTTTTGTTGTTGTTGTGTAACCTTAGTTCAACAACAGACACCGTATGATGGGGTAATTCTGATTCATTTGCTGCCTCTTTTGTTGGTTTTATCATGTTTCACTAACCTCTCCTTTGCTTCTGACAAGAGCTTATACAATCTTTCTTTCAGTTAGATCATCTTGTGTGATTACAGAGACATTTGATAATGGTTCTCTGTGATTTTCAAATGCAAACAGTGCAACAGAATGTATCCCAGGGTACTTTAGCTTAGAGGCAAACACAGCTAAAATAAGAAAAAGAGCTGGTCTGTGATTTGTTGTCCTTTGACAACACAGGGACTTCATGCGCCATATGATATTGTTTTAAGTATAAAGCATGCCTAAAAGTTGCTTATATTACTTTAAGAAGATGACAGCTGGGTGTGAAGGTGGCAGACAAAGCAGTATAAATTATGTAAGCTTGAAAGTAGAAGAATTGCAGTGGAAACCAGCAACCTTGGAATCTATAGCAGTCAGGTCTTTTAGCTCAAGAAATAACATGAAAAAATAACAGAAGAATTATTCTGTGACATTCGCACTCTGAGATAACAGCAGAAACAAGTAGAGTGCTTTGAAATTCACCACCTATACCAGGAGTATTTTTGAAAGTGGAATCACCTTTTCTCCCTCTTATTAAATACTAAACATTACTACTCAAGAAAGGAGATGCATTTGAAATTTAAAGAAATTCAAGAGGTTATTTTACAGCCACAGTTCCAGAGGAATTCTGTTTTGAATAACAAAAAAAGTTTCCTCTTGCCCCTGGATCACATGTTATAATTTGCTTTCAGCTGGTATCAGAGCCGCAGGAAAGGCTGATCTCCAGGTGCAATGCATTCGGGACACAGCTGCGGTTCGAATTCTGAATTGGGTTCTTGTGGTGTGAGAAATGTTCTGAATATTTACATATGTTTTTCCGTAAAGCAGCATTGTCCTGAAATCTACTATGTTTCTGGATTGACATAACTGCTCTGTAGGAGCCATTTGAGCCTCTCAGGTAAATGCAAAACTGATATGAGAGTCTTAAAATGTATATTGAGTGAATTCTCTTTACTTAACTGATGAACCTTCATTTTTGGAACTATTATAGTCTGTTGTGTATATCTGTCATTAAAAGCTCATTCAAAAGCTCATCTGTAAGATGATAATCTAATAGATTGTGACAGCTTCTTTGACTATTATTTTAGCAGTCCTGGTATAGCATGTGCATGAATTTGTGCAGACCTTGGAATCCATGGATTATTCATTGATCATGAATGCGTGCTAGGAGTGCAAGCTGAAAATCCCCTTGAGAGTTTTATTAGAGATGTTACTGCATTTTCAGCCTCACTTTGAGACAAAATAATGTCTCAATCATTTTTATTTTTCTCCTTGAATAGTCAGCACGTAGCATTTGAAGAAAGGTCTGTAAAGGTAACTTCATCACTATTGTGTTAGAAAAGTAGTTTCTCTCCCTTTCTCATTTTGGGAGTTGTATGTTTTCTTAGGGAAGCTGTCCCCTAAAAAAAAAAAAACCTACCAATTTTCTAATAGCTTTATTTATTTTTTTTTTATTTCCTTTGTACAATGTACACAAGTCTTTTGCAGCTGATCGCATGTGTGAGGTGAGGGGGAGCAAAGATGTGAGATCCTTTAGAAACTCTTCAGGGACAGGAATCTTTTCTGTCCAAGTTCTGACTGCTACTACCACATCAGGACACGAAAGGAATACGTCTCTCCCCTCTTGGTGTAATTTGAATGTGAATTTGATCTTCCTAAGGAAGGAAGATCAAATATCTTCTACCCAAACACAAATAAAGAAAAAGAAGTGGAGAGAATAATACTGTTTGACATTGTCAGAGGTAACATGTAACCTACTGCTGAGCATATATTACAGATTTACCTATGTCAATATACAGAGTGTGTGTCTATAATAGTCCCATCTAGAGACCTTGATTCTTCATTTCAGACAGTAGCAACTGAAATTTTCAGTTTGAGAGATATACCTGTAGTTTGACAGCATTGACCTCAGTTTGTACGCAAGGGATCAATCGTGCTCATTCAGGCTGTAGACTGTGCAAAGAAGGACTTACATAGTGCTCAAGTGCATCCTCTCTTTGCCTCTTTGTTAGAGTGGAAATAGCAGCAAATGGAGGAAGAAGGTATCAACAGGGGCTTCCTAATGAGTCTAACTGCTATTTAATACAACATGCATGGATGGGCACAGGTGGACCCAAGCTGCCTCTCCTTGTTCTCCATGCTTGGTTGGATGAGAGTCTGCTATTCCTGGGTGGGATAGAGAGCTATCATCCATTTGGCTCTGATAGTTTTACAATGCTAGTGATCACAATAAATTACCTGCACTAATATGAAGAATAACTCGATGAGGATGGTTATTTTATAGCAAAGATAAACACCACATAAACAAGGAATGGAAGAGCTTGTATTAGAGATTTTTTTTGACAGGCTAGTGCACCATGAAGTTTTGTTAGGCTTTGAGAGAGAGAGGTTCAGAGATGCTGTTGGAGAAGAGATCCAGTTTCTGCTGGAGTCTTGTAGCTCCTCATTACAACATCCTCACAGGACCAACAAGACATGAAACTGCAGGGAGAGCATGCAAGATTTTTTTCAATGAAATACTTTTTTTTCTTCCTTTGGAAAAATCTTATAACAATCCAAGTTGAAGGTTTTCTCTGTATGTGTTAGGATTTTTTTTTTTCTGATTTCACTAAAAAACTGTATCTTAGACCTAAATGTTGTGCACTAGTAGCAATTTATTTCTATTAAAAAAAAATTGAAGAAAAGAAAACAAAACTTTAAAATCTCAGTGACTATGGGTTAGAAGAGACATTTTCTCTGTTCAAGTCTAGCTATGAAATAACTGATCTAGAGGAATCTGCAGTCACTCTCTGCCCTTGCAAAGCTCACCATCGTACAGCTGTTGTTATGGTTGTGCACTGGACATGGTTAGCACCATAACTTTAGCAAGTTTTATTATCTTTCCCTCAGACTGGTATGAACATTGTATATTTGTTCTTTATACATTGTTTGTGCCTGGAAATCAATAAGAAAGTTCAGACAGTGTAGTAGTCTCATTTCCTCATTTTTTTGAAACAAAATCCCTTTATAATGCCTGAAACATCTTTAAATAATTTCTCCTGTCCTGATTACTTTCTAAGGGCCATAATATGCCATTGATTATTTTTTTTTTCTTTTTCTTTTTTCTTCTTTCCTTTTAAAGGTAGACCTTCCTACTGAAATCAATAGGGAGTTTCCTTGAAAATCAATAAGGTGTTATGGCCCTGAAACTTAAGACAAGGGTGGCTCCTTAATCATATCAGAAAAGGTGATTAAGATGCCACAAACAAACCACTAATCCACAGGCAAAGGAACAGGTGCTAAATTAAGATCAACCATCTTTACCAGAGCATAACTCCATTTAACTTCAGCTGGAGCTTTGCCTGAAAAAGAGCGGTAGAATCAAGTAAGAAATGTGAAGCAGTGTCATCAGATTTATTAATCAAAAATTTGTTGCTGAGCTAAGGTCACTTACCAAGAGCAGGTTGGTCTTTAAATAAACTACACAGGCAACATCACTGATTTTCTTGGTTCAAAGAACTTCTGGTCCCTGGGGACCGGGACAGCAAGAAATGGATGTGGATGTTCAGAGCATCAAACTGCCTTTTCCCAAATGAACAGGCAAAACTGATAAAACAATTCCAAGTCTTTCTCAAAAGACCTTTTGGACATTCAAAAAGCAACCTGGACTTTGATGTGCATAGCAGGGGTTTACAGAATTACTCCCATGGGAACCAAGCAAGTAGAAGTACAGATTGCTTCTGGTCTTTCCAAACCCTCCCCTAGTCCTAAATGTTTGCATTTGGATTCTTTTTAGTAATCTGAAAACAAATAAGCATCACTAATATTTCTTGTCAACCTTATTTTTTGTCCTTTTGCAGTCTACAGCTCTGATCCTTGACGTTTGTGTGAGAGTCTCTCCATTGTTTTTAGTAGATCTCCATACCCACGCAGGGGACAGAAGCTAAGAGGACCCTGGCTAGGAATTTTTGCCAGTCCCATGCTCAGATATCTTTTTCACAGTTCAAATTTTGCATCTAGTGTATTTTTGGCAACTGAGTAGTAATAAAGCCAATAAAGCTCTCCATAATAGTTTTGTACGCAGTATGGCAAAGACAGATAGCCATATTTAAATAAAAATGTAGGAACAGAAGACTATATTTCCCCTTTAAAATGTATCAATAAACTTATTTACAGTATTAAAGATATTTCTGAGAAAATTACTCTCGAGGGAAAACGTAGGCAGAAACTGTATGTGTATGGTTGCTCTTAAAGAGGTGGTACATCTGCTGTTTCCTATATCTAGTTGTATCCTAGCACTATGCTTAAGATTAGAAAGCTGGTCATGGAATGAACTTGGTTTTTATTATTCCTCTTGACTACATTTACGTCACCCTTAAAAGTGAGTTTAAAGAGTTATAACAGTTTTCAAAGGCTGGAAGAAGAGCTGGAATCCAGATTAGTAGTTCAGCCTGTGATTTGAGGATGATTTATTTTCTAAAATCTGCTTATATTATTTTGCAGATGAATACTGAGCAAAGCTTTTGTTCATCCTCCACACGTGGTCACTACTGCAAACAAATAAGTTTAATTTGCTTTGTAAGCTTGTTACGAGAGGCATAGTGGAAAACAGGGGCTGAAAAGAACCTCCTGCATCTGTGGTTTTATTAAGAATTGTTTTCTCCCGAGAACTTTCAGCCTGTCGGATTAAAAATGTAAATAGACCCTTTACTCAACAGTCTCACAGTTATCCCCTTAGTAAAGTTTGCTTTTGTGATAATTACGTTTTACCATCTACAGTTGTTTACTAAATGAACAGCTTTTCTCTGCTGCTTCTACTCTTGACAGTTTTCCTCTGATAATTTGTGGTTACAATGAAATATTTAGAATTATGCATTTGCCTTCTGTTTGTTGTTTTTCTTGTTTTGTTTTGATAGCAAATGATTTCGGTTGTGGTTCAGGTGATTATGGACCACAGGACTAGTTTAGGAATTATGCCTGAAGTAAGGTAGCATTAGTGCTGCTGTTTGCATTGAGGCTCATTCATTTTCATATTAATAGAAAAGTAACCATTCTCTGTGAGGTGGGAGTTCCCAGCTTCCAGGATGACCTGAAGAGGTAGGACTTCAAGATAATATCCTCTCCAACACTGAGTAAAAGGTTTAACTGATAGAACTACTTAGTTTGTCAATGTGTGCGTGATCTCGCCCCACAAAAATTTTGCTTTTTTTACAGCTTTGTAGCTAAAATGAATGAATGAACAAACCTTTGCTTGCATGTCAAACTGTAAAACTATTATTACTATAGCAAACCATATTGCTTATTAACGCTGATCATTTTTGAATAAAAAAAAAATAAAGCAAACTATTTCCTATGGTAGTGGCATCATCACTCTTTGAACAAAGCAGCAGGTAAAACTTTGAATAGGTCAATCTAAACAGGCACCTCTATGTACATATAAATATTTTCTCATTTTAATTCAATGAAGTTTTTTAATATTAAAGCAGGTTTGTTTGGTGTTTTATAGTCCAGCTGATTCCATATCATATTTTGGTATGACTGCTTTAGACTGAAAAATGTGAATCATAACAAACTTTATGCAACCCCCTTTCAGTTATAAATCAGGATGAACAACATTTACAATCTTTTGAGTGTGCATTAAAATCCAGCTCTAAGCCTTTGATTTTTGTGAATACTTGTGCACGTTGTGAGAATTTCTCCTCTACCTCTATCACTTTATCAGGTCTGCTCAATTCTGCTAGAAGCTACTCAGAAAGAGCTGAAAGAGGACAGGATTAAAGGAAAAACAACAGCACTCTTGGCTGACTAAAAGTAAAGCTGGGATTTGAAATTCTTAAAATATATTTTTTCCAACCTGAACTTCAAAGGCAGCCTTCTGTTGCTGGATGGAGCTACGAACCTTCAGCCTCCTAACTTCCTAGAAACCTGGGCCATCAGCGATGTACAGTAATGAGTTAAATCTTCTAAAATGTGTTCTGTATTGTTCCTGTGATTTAGAACTTCACTATTCCTGCAAAGGTAAGTCATAATCTTGGGCACAAAATTCAGATTGTACTAGCAAATTTGTATGTTGAATAAATATGTACGTGAAGCTAAAAAAATATAATTAGGAAGAGTTCAGTACAGGCTGAGACATTTTTTAAAAGTTCAACCATAAGAAAGTTCCAGCTGTCTTAAGAATAGGGCAAAAAAATATTTTTTGTAGTGGTGGCATATCTAATTGCTAATGATCTTGTCATCCATGTTATAGCCTTTGTTAGAAAACACATAAATAATTCAACAGTGGTGGTAGTTGAACAAGACATTTTTCTTCATCACAGCCTCTCGTACTCACTTTCTCCCCCTGTCTTCCCCAAGATCTTAGTATAAATTTACTAGGAAGGGTGAATCAGCCTTGCCGAACTCTGTAAAATGGGTTTCAAGGCGAGTTACAGTTGTCCTATGCTATCTTGGAGGGGTAGGGGCTCACCTAGGGGAGAACAAAACCACAGTGCCTGCGGCATCTTAAGTAAAGCCTGCAGACAAGACCATGCGGTCGATAGTATAAAAATCATGAATTGTCTTGCTGAAGGTGGAAGGTCTGTTCTTGATTCTAGGTGCGTGTTAATGGGGAGATGGGAATCTTAGCCAGCCAGTGCACACAATTTTTCTTTTTCTTTTTCTTTCTTTGTAATACAAAAGTAGCTGGCTGGATTGAAGTAGTAGCAGTCTAACAGTTTAAGCCCCCACATCATCACACGTTCTGGGCTGAAACAAGGAATATTGTGTTTCTTATGGCTACTCTGCATATTATTACCACGGCATCAAGCAAGAACTTAACAGTGGCAAGTCTGCATTAAAATCACTTAACAATGCACTGAACAAGGAAGCTGGGGAATTTGGAGACAAGGCAGTCCCTAATCCCCTCTCCGGCTGTAAGATTCTCAGCTGTCAGAAATCAGGAATCCAGGCACAGCGCTGCTTAAATGCCACTGTTAGAGGCTGACAGAAGAATATCTGTAAGCACAGGCAGTGTGGAGCAATTTACTTGCTTTTTAAAAAAGCATTTGAACATTTTGTACTCGCTCAGATAGTGATGAACTTCAACTCATCTATGAAAATAAAAATTCTGAAGTATTTTGCATGAGCAACTGATATCTTTACACTGATAAATCCTGCAGTGCTGTAACTTAGTGCAGATAACCTCCACCCTAAAAGAGCATACAGTCTAAACAGACAAAATGAATAAAGGGTAAGAAATGCATTGTTATTCTTCTCTTTTTAGAGATGGGGAAGCTAAAGCAATGAAAGGTTAAGTGGCTTGTCTCTGGTCACGCAGGGAGCCTGTGGCAGGGCTGTGAATTAAGTGCCTTTTCTTGTAAGAACTGTGCTGTCTCCTTAGGAAATATGAATAGTAGAAAGAAGGGAAACTACCTAGCACAAATTTACTGTATGGTACTTGAATAACATGGCAGGTAGCACTGGAACTGAAATAATGAACTGATAGCTGAGAGTGGACAAAAATGTATTATAACACTGAAGAATGCAAGAAATTTAGTAATTTCTTTTCCCCCCTCTAAAGCCTTTTTCCTCATGGCAACAAAATGTATGCATTTGCTCTGTCAGTCCCTCCACCTTTCCACTTGCCACCCATCTTTACACAAAGGCAGCACTTCTGAGGATACCAGCTTCCTACGCTCATTGTCAAAACTCGCCTCCTGAGCAGGGAGCCTGTGATTTATGTCCAGAAATGCTGCGCTGAGAGCTCCATGGCTACCTGTTCTACTTGGCTGGCCAAACAGCATGCATGGCTGGCACTGAGGATACCAAGCTCTGCCTCTTGCTAGGCCCGTGGCCCTGATTCTCAGGGAAGGTCTGTGTGCCAGACTGCCCGGGCAGGGTGATGTCCACAGGGGCTGGGAAATGAGGCAGAACTGCAGGAGGTCCCCACAGTGGTGCATGGGAAACCACACGGGCTGCCTGGCACAGAAGGCCTCCTGATGGTGGTGGACCGTGGTCCACAGGTGAAGAAGAATAATTTAAAATTATTTTAATTTGTTCCTTAGGGGTTCATTATGATTTTCTTCTTATTTGCTCTACTTATTTATTTTTCCTTCCCCCATTGCCCTAGGCAGTTCAAGTAGTGCTCCCAGTTGTTTTCACTTTACACAAGTATACAAGTATAAATTCACAGCTTGACATTAAGATTCATACTTGGTAGAGTTTATTTTTACTATTTCAGACTTTTCAAGCAAGGGAAGTTGGCCTAATTTCAACAACTGCCAAAGCTACCTGAGCTGCAAAAAAATAAGTAGTACACGGCTAGTAATTAGCTAAACCTTGAGAACGGGTAGTTTGATTAGTTAGTATGAAACAACCATATCAAATCAAGGGTTTTCCAAAGTATCTAGTTGAACTTAAGGCCATTTAAACTTCAGTAACTCTTCCTGTAAAAACCCTCAGCTACAGCTTTTGATTTTATAGTTGCAAATAATATAAGAAATAATACTTTTGACATTTATAGACTAGCCAGATTCATGGGCAAGCAAACAATGTTTTTCCATCCAATGTTTCAAGCATTTTCTTTCTCTTCTATTTCTGAAGGTTGGATGTTGTACAATGTGTATGGACTTCTAACATAAGATTCTTTCAAGTAGTTTGCACAAAACATTATATTTAATGCAAACAGGTGTTTGTCTCTTCAGAAAACTTACTGAAACAGCTAGAAGAATGTTAACTTTCCAACTAATTTTCTTGTCAAGATTTTTTTGTTTGTTTCTTTCAGCTAGAGGTTTTTCCCTAGAACTTATAAAGGGCGGGTACTACAGCTCCTGATGGTGATTTATGGACATATTTTAAAGATGTATCTTTCAGGAGGCATGCATGCATGTGAAAACCAAACAGAGCACCCATCTTTATTAGTAAATGAATTTGAAAAGTCAGGTATGCTGTCTTCTATTAATCATACCAGTCTGTATACATGTAAACAGCATTTTTCAGTATCTTCCTATAGCAAAATGTGCTATATTCCTTCTGTATTTATCATTGTGAATGTACTTGTTTGCCTACACGTTTGTTGTCAGGATCTTGTTCATGCTAGCATAAAGAAACAAGAGGAAGAAAAGAGCCCCAAATAAGCTGGTACTTCTTCAGAAAAGTAGACTGACTAGGGTAGCTTGAAAAACAAACCTTTTCTTACAAAAAAATGATAAGGAATGAGGAGCTGGATAATTCAGTGCTTTATCTTTTTGCCTGCTGTAACTAAACTAAGAAAAGAATTCAACAGAAAATCAGATATGAAATTGCTCTTCCGCTTCTAGTGGTGTGAGAAGAAGAAAAAAAAAAGGATATGGCAGCTCTTTTTCAAAAAGCAATCTACATGACAAAAGAAGCATTATTCAAATTGTTTGATGAACAAGCATCAACTTAAATTCCTGGACCTAGTGTGTGTGACCCAAGCTTTTCCTTGTCTCCTGTGTGTGAACATGAACTCCGGAGGCATTTCTCTGCTCTGACACATGCTGGCTGCCTGCTCCTTATTGTACCACATGTTATGCAGAGAAGCACAGTCACTCGGCGATGAGGAAATACTATTACCGCTTGATACTAAAAGATCGGCTCAAAAATTTCTAGCTTGTCTGTTAGCTACTCTTTGCTCCTTAATTGTCCTGGATTTCTTTGCTTGTTTTCAACTCCTCGCACTAAAGCTGTAGATGGCTGTGATCAAGGGGCTTTCTCTGAGAATATGGGCAGAGGACAGTAGCATTGCACCGGTACTCTCAGTGCTAGAACTGGAAATAGTTGCTTCTCTCTGTGGTTCATTTCACTTGCCACTTCTTTCAGTAAAACAAAAAGCTACTCTCTTTCTTGACGTAAAACATCAGCATCTTCTCTGGAAATGAAGATACCAGAAGCTGGAAACCATTTCTGTGAAAGTTGTCCCTTACACCTCTGTAACATTTAATTATCGGGATATTCCATTTTGAAATTTTGTGTGAATCCCACAAAATCTCCTTTTCTGTTTAAACAACTTAGCAGCATTTCTCCACACTTTCTCGAGTATCTACCGTAACTTGTTTTGTCTGTTTGTTTGTTTGATCCAGGGACACAGGTATGTTTTGAAAACCAGTTTGTGGGAAATGCTTCCCATGCTTTATGGAAGTGACTCCAGGTGGCATAGCCTGTGTATTCAAATTGGATGACCTCTTCAATCATGTGCTATTGCTCCAGTACCATTTGTCTGCTGTTTTCAGAACACGTCTGAAGATATAATCTCAGACCTTTGTAGCAGCACACTTAGACCGATGAAGCTGTCTTTATATGTGCATGCCTGCAAGTCAGATCAAATGTCTGTACCTAGTGGAAAATTTTGCTGCTAGACACTTGACAGTAATGAAATACATGGAAGATATTTCTGCATGCCATGCACTGCCTGTGTCTGAGCAAAAGAATCAGCACTCTGTTTTTAAGTATGCGCCTAACAAGGGACAGCGGGATGTTCCTGGTTAAAAGAACATGCCGCTCTTTCCTCCTGTTTTGTTTCTGATTGGCAACTTCTGAAAAACATTTGAAAAGTTTAAAGACTGGCATACTATTATACACTACAGAAGGGAAAGTTTATTGGCATGCACTTTGTGGTGACCTGTGATCAAAAGGCTGGGCTTAACATTGTTTAATGCGCTTATGAGCATCTATACCTGAAAAAGGAAGGTTGGCTTTTATGAATTTTGCTTTTAGAGGTGCTGGCATGATATGCTGAGTAGATAGAGCCTGCAATAGAGAGAGAAACATTTATTTTCCTCCTCTTCTGTTTTCCTCTCCTGTATACAGATCTCCTGCTGGTTAGAACTTGCATGCGAGATGTACACGTTCAGGTTTTGCTCGGAACTGGATGGGAAAAAAGGTTTAGATCCTGGGTCTAAACACTGTAGTGAGCTCTGGTCACAGATCATCTTGGACATGAGCCATTTCTCTATGAAATTCTTGTTCAGTGTTTTCCCTTAGAAACTGTTTTGTTATACACTAACAACCAAAAACAAAGGTAAGAAACTTCTTCCACATCCCATGCAGCTCTGTTCTGTAACAGTTGTTGGAAATAGTAGTGAAAATCATCACCTGACAGTTCATGATAGACAAGGCAAGAGAGATTAATACAAGGGCTCTTGAGACAACTGCCCCATTTAATTTCTGTACATTCCTTTTCCTTTCAGTAATGGTGCCTGATACTGAAACTCTTCTAGCTTTTCTGCCAATATTCAAGGAAAAGCTTTTCCTGTCTTATCTAAACTTCTACTTTTAAATTAACTTCTGCATCATATTGATGATTCACTTTAAATCAAACTTGTTTCATAAAAAGAAAGAACAATCATTTTCACTTTCTGCATCAGATAGGTAGTTTATCCAAGAGAAACAAAATACAGTAGAGAGGGCATTTGTCGGGATTTTTCTTGGTTTTGCTGTTTGAAATCTAGCCTAAAGGGAAAGGAAGTAATTTTGTCCTCCCTTCAGTAATGTATGTAAAATAATGCATGTAACTTTATTTTAGCTACAGCTACCTTCTAGTTGTTGCCTTTGACAGATGATCAAATCTTAGCCTCCACCTACAAAAACAGTTCTTCTCACTGGCTTCAACACTGCAAGCATATCTATACAGATTACTCTTTTCAGTTGTGGGGAACTTCACTGACCTTCTGTGCATCTCATAAGCTTCAGTGAAGTTAAATTTGGCCCATTCTTTTCCCATTGTCCTCTTCTGTGTGTAGAGTTCACATGCTCACTTTGATACAATATCCAAAAAATGTACAACTCAGGATACATAAAATCTGACACTTCATTCTGATATACTAAAAATGTGAATATATATTTTGAATGAGGAATTATGGTTACATTTCACTAATTATGATTTTTTTTTACAGTCAAATGTGTCAGTTGAATGCAATTTTGATAGTTTACTAATTGCTAGCATGATTTGTGCCTTTCCCAAGAAGTCTTGTTTTGCTCACAAGAATAATGTTATCAAGATCCTGTGCTGGATTCAGTCCATCTGTCATTGAGTCTGATCATAAAACATTAGTCACTTCACAGTTTGGGCATCTAAAAAACGGATTTTTGTAGCACTGGGGAACTTTTATACATGTCACTCTTAACGTGTTTGGATAAGCTTTTTTCATTCAAGTGCAATCAGACTATGTGGAACTTAATCTCTGTTGTAATGATTATGAGCACACTGACTCAGGTGTTTGACTTTTGTCTCACCTCAGAAAGTTATTCTTGCAGTTATTTTAAGGGATAATATGTAGGGTTTTCCCAGGTATAAAATTTTTCTATTAGGTTATATTTAGCTCTTTAATCTCTTTTCCTCAGCAACCTCATCTTTCTACGGAGAAACAATATTGCTAGAACTCAGGAAATAATACTTACTTCAATGATCTCATGAAATACTCTCCGATGATGACAGACAAGATATAAGAAAGACATCAAGTTGCCAGTATTTGCTAAGAAGGAACTACGTATATGAAAGTAAGTCCTAGTCATAGAATCATAGAACCATAGAATTGTTGAGGTTGGAAGGGACCATTAAGATCGAGTCCAACCATTAACCTCACCTGACAAAAACCACTTCTGAACCATATCCCCAGGTACCACGTCTACCCTTTTTTTAAACACTTCCAGGGATGGCGAATCCACCACCTCCCTGGGCAGCCTATTCTAATGCTGGATAACCCTTTCAGTGAAAAAAATTTTTCCTAATATCCAACCTAAACCTCGCCTGGCTTAACTTGAACCCATTTCCTCTCATCCTATCACTTGTCACTAGGGAGAAGAGGTCAGTTCCCATCTCTCTACAACCTCCTTTCAGGTACTTGTAGAGAGTGATAAGGTCTCCCCTCAGCCTCCTCTTCTCCAGGCTAAACAGCCCCAGTTCCCTCAGTAGTTCCTCATAAGACTTGTCCCCCAGACCCCTCATCAGCTTCGTTGCCCTTCTCTGGACACACTCCAGCACCTCAATGTCTGTCTTGTAGTGAGGGGCCCAGAACTGAACACAGTACTCGAGGTGGGTTCTCACCAGTCCCGAGTACAGGGGGATGATCACTTCCCGAGTCCTGCTCACCACACTATTCCTGATACAGGCCAGGATGCTGTTGGCCTTCTTGGCCACCTGGGCACACTGCCGGCTCATATTCAGCCGGCTGTCCACCAACACGCTCAGGTCCTTCTCTGCCGGGCAGCTATCGAGCCACTCCGCCCCCAGCCTGTAGCGCTGCATGGGGTTGTTGTGACCCAAGTGCAGCAACGGCATTTGGCCTTGTTGAACCTCGTACCATTGGCCTCAGCCCATCGGTCCAACCTGTCTTACCTCCTTGTTATCCAACAGGACACGGAACTCAGACTTCCTCTTGAGGGACAGAAGAGGCAGCAAAAGCTAAAGCAGGTAGACCACAGTTTGGAGATTTCCTTTCTAAGAATACTGTATAATGTTGAGATGAGAGATTAATATAGTGTTTCGGTCTTCAAGCTGAATTTAACTGTCATTTCAATGTAGGTAAAAATGGTGGGAAATTATGAAATGAAACAGCAACTGGATTTGGGAAATTTTAGAAGTGTTCTAGGATCATGTTGTATCACTATGCAGAAGTGTTGAAGGTCATTTTCAGTTCAGATTCTCTTCTACAACTTGCCATCTCTTTCTACAAGTGTTTGGTAATTTTGGGGTTAAACTTCCTAATATTTGCAGGGAAACTGACAGTGAAATTATTCAAATAATAAAGTATTGTTTGGTTCTATGGCAACTGCAAGTACCACTCCTCTTCCAATGTCAAATTATTTTCTCACATTCCTTTTTTTTTTTAGCAATATTTCTAATTTAGTGGTCAGATGGTGGTCCACAGGTAACATCTCAAAACTTTTGTCCGTCTTATTTCATCTGCCTCTGCCAAGATTCTTGCAAATTTATTCCATGGAAAGACTGACAAAGGTACTTTTCCCAATTTATCTTTCTTTAGCCTGCATCATTCTCTCCTCCCTGCTATAGATACTGATGTTCCTGGTTTGTTTTCTGCTGGTTTTTGGTTGTTTGGATGGGACTTTTTGAAACCATTTTTGATTCCTTCATCGGTATTTCATCCTCCCTCTCTTTTGGTTCATTTCTTCCCACCCTAAATAAGTGTTGGTGTCCCATTTGCCTCTGCCTGGAGTGTATTAACTGTGTTTCCATTCCAGATTTTCTAAAATTTAGCTTCAGTCCCTCATAATATATTTCTCCCAATGATTTCCAAGCCTTTTATTTTTGTTTCCTAGTCAAAGCTGTAATTTCTGAGCTGTTAATTGCCTCTGATGCTGCCATTCACATTTGTCCTGGGATCTGTACTGTCACTGGCTTTCTTGCCTCTGTTCTCAATGGATCATCCTCTGACTCTTTCTTTCAATGTATAAACAGTGCAGAGGATTATTCTTCCCTATTGACACTATAATTTTTTGCACTAATTACAAACAAGAACTTCTAGACCCCAAAACTTAAGCAAGGTTAAGCTTAGTACGTTCACAGGATGGATCTTAGAGATGTAAGTGGATTAGTTTTCTGAAAGAATCAAAGGTATTTGTAACACATACTTGGAGGAAAACAATGTTATTTTAAAATAGTAATGTGTGGAAAAATAGGGAAGTACAGTAGTATACTTCCCTGATTGTAATAAAGGGTACAACTGAAAAGGGAATGTTAGAGGCATATACACAGTAAATTACATTCACATTGATTTAAATTGGTTTTAGAATTAGTCTTTAACCACAGAGTGCTCCCACTGTGCCATATGTTGTATAGCTAAACAAAAGAGGAATATTTCAGAGTGACTAAGCAGAACATTAGAAAAATTAAAATGATGCATTAAAAAGAAATGGCAGTAGCTTACTTTTCAGAGAAGATTCCCAGATTGTCTCCAACCTGCAGACTGTTTTTGCTAAGCTATGGTGATTGCTTGCGAAAATGAGTACAGATGATGGATTTCTCAGTTGCACTGTTTTGTTTCCCTCCTGCTCCAACATCCTCACTTAAGGCTGGCATAAAAAGACCTTGGTGCTCCCCACCCTGACATGACTGCTCCATTGCAGGCCTCTGTAGCAGGTGACGGATTAGACAGAGGAATTAAATAATTGAAGTGACGAGGCTTTGAGTAGTCAGGGTTAAACTAACCAACAGAGACCTACCCCTGCTACCTCCTTCCTGCTTTCTTCAGCTGGTTACCAAAGCCTCTTATGTCTCTTGTCTCCTGCCTCCTGTTTAACTCTAGGTCACGCTTTCTGCAAACATTAATTTAGTTCCCCCTTCCTCTCATCTAATTAGTAACACATTTTTTTCAGACTCACACCTCCCCCCACCTTTGGCACCTGCATCCAGGTGGGTAGCCATCAGGCAAGCTCAGCACAGCTAGAGGAGCTCCTGCCTTCTGCCCTCACCTGTACCCGTCAGTCAGGCCCACAGTCTGCTTGCTTTGACTAGAGAGGCTTCAGGACAACGTCTCAGCCTCACAGATTCTCCTGCTGCTTCTCACTTCTGAAAAGATTTCCACACAGAAGATTTTCTGTCCAGCCCATTCAGCCTCTTCTCTGTCTCAGCTTCAGGAACCATCCCTCACTCTGGCCTTGACAAATAGCGTTCTGCTCCACTTGTAGCCATGGAGGATAGTGCTGAAAAGATCACTTTCTTTCGTTATCCCTCTCTCACATTTTTCCTTTTCTATGCTACATCAGAAATAACTGCTTTTTCTTTCCAGGTCCTTTAGAGTCCAACCCTATCGTAGCTATTACCACTCACTCACTGTCAAGATGCTGACTCTTGCCTTTGATCAACCTATTACAGCAGCCTCCGCTGCCTCCTTGTTAAATCTTTAAGCAGCCACTTGTGTATGTACTCCTGAGCTGCCTGTCATGCTTGGAGGAGCTTCTCCATCCAGAAACTTAAACTAAACAGACACTTTCCCTCCTTCTGCTTCTAAACTCTAAGTTCAAAGCCCTAAATGTTGTTGTCTTTTGCTTACTGTCCCTGGCATAAGTAGCTAGATCCTTGAAACACCACTCACGGTGGTGGGCATTTAGCATGTGAAGGCCTGAGGGGTGCCACACTACCCTTGGGGCACCCATCATTGGGAGCGTTCCCTCTTGCATTCCCAGATGCAGCAAGTATACTGGTGCTGTAGGAAATTAAGAAGACCACAGTAAGAAATAAGCTGTCTTCTGGTGACACCTTGCAATCGCCAGTTTAAAGAAGGTATTCCAGCCCAATGTGTAAACGAGTGTCTTCAACAGGCCTTTGTGAAGAGTGATGTAAACCTGAGCTGTGCTCTTCTACCTTTCACCGAGAAAAAGGAGATAAATAGATCTATTGCCTCTTTTACCTTCTATAGTACCACTGCTAATAGACTTTTGCATGATAGGTGCTGAAAAGAGAACAAGAACATGGCCTGACCTCGTTACATGTGATACACAGGGCAGAGACAGCCCGTCACCATGCATATTAAATAAACAGAACAGAAAAAGGAGAGCGTGTCTTGCCAAAACAGCTAACAGTGTGATGGTTACTGAATCTGAGGCATCTTAGGAAAGTTTAGGCAGAAAGGATTACGTTCAGGAAAAACAAAACAAAACAAAGCAGGGAGGAGTACACTGAAGGGGAGGTAAAGGAAAAGTCAGCACAGTATGAAGGACTCTCCCTTTGGTTAAAACCCTGTCTGGCCTCTATAAAATTGAATCCTGCCTCTAGCCAGTTGTGCTTGCCAGCATTCTCCCAAACCTGGGTAAAGCGGAGTGACCAAATAGCTTTGGAAAGCTAAAAGCACACAATTCCCATCAGTTGCACATGCAGGTGCTGGGTGGGAGAGCTGCTGCAGCTGGGGCAGGTAGCTACCTACCCCTTCAGGCTGTATCTGTCCTTCCTTATGATGCTTTCCCAGTAGCTCTCAGATCTTTAACCTTGTTCGCCAGCAAGGCAAACCCCCCTCTGTTAGATTTAGGGGGGCTGCAGGGAAGGAAAAAACAAAGCAATAATTATTAACATGCTTCATCGTTGTTAAAGAGGAGCTTGTTTATTTGAATTTTAGTAAATTTGTAATAAATTAATGTAATAAAACCATTTAATTTTGCTAACTAAAAATACTCAATAGAAGGCAGATTTTTGACATTAAAATTTTTACATTTAATATAAAAAAAATTCCATAAACACTTTTGACAGAAAAAGTGTTCAGACCATTACTCAGTCTCATCTTGCAGTATTTATCCCTTATGATGTAAGTTAAAATGAGTTGCTTATTAAAGTGAAAATCAATGACTGAATTAAAATAAAGATATGTATATATAGTTCTGCTTAAGTCCGAAGCTATTGCTTCAACCAGTAATAGACTTGCTTCAGAACTGTAATGTGAACAACTGTAGTTAAGATTGAATTCTTTACTTTTGCAAAGTTGCAACAGAAAATTACATTTCCAAAATTGCGTAAGAAAGCTTCATCAGTTGAAAGGGAACAATGTTCCTCATTAAAACTAGTGTAAAACACTTGGAAAGCTGGGAGTTGTTGGAGGAGTGTACATTGCTAAACAGGAATTACAAACGTGTGAAAAAGTTAAAGAGAGCATTACAACATGGGGCAAAGAGGAGGAAATTCTTTCAGCGCAGCAGAAACATGGAAGGCTAGCAGTACTGCACAGCTGATAATACACAAGGATGGTAAAACTGTCAACCACAGTGCAGAAAAGGCAAAAGAACCCAATAAATATTTCTGTTCTGATTTGGAAAGAACCACTGTGATATACTCATATCTGACAGTGATAAGGACTACTTTCTACTTGATCAATAAATTGGGAGATTGTTAAACAGCAACTGTCAGAGCTAAACAGTTTTTTGAATTTACAGGACCAGATAACTTGCACCCAAGAGTATTAAAAGAGCTTACTGAGAAACTCTCTGAACCATCAATGCTGATTTTAAAGAAACTATAGAACAATGAAGAAGTACCAGAAAAACTAAAGCAAATTTAATGCACCAATAATTTATGGGAGTAAATGTATTGCTGTATGTCAAGTTGGCAACCTGATATTAATCTTAGAAAGGCTGACCTGGAGCTCAATCAGTAAAGATAAATACATGTACCCTGTTATGCTGTGTTATAAACTGTTTAACTGAGGATGAGGGGGATGTAAACGGAAAGGAGAAATCATAGAATTGTTGAGGTTGGAAGGGACCTTTAAGATCATCTGGTCCAACCATTATCCTAACCTGACAAAAACCACTTCTAAACCATGTCCCCAAGTACCACGTCTACCCTTTTTTTTGAACACCTCCAGGGATGGCAAATCCACCACCTCCCTGGGCAGCCTATTCCAATGTTGAATAACCTTTCCAGTGAAAAAAATTTTCCTGATATCCAACCTAAACCTCCCCTGGCTTAACTTGAACCCATTTCCTCTCATCCTATCACTTGTCACTAGCGAGAAGAGGTCAGCCCCCATCTCTCTACAACCTCCTTTCAGGTACTTGTAGAGAGTGTTAAGATCTCCCCTCAGCATTTGCTGGTTCCTTCTGTCTGGGTTATCTCTTGGCCCAGAGCTATTCAGTATTTCTATTAATACAGCAACATGTGCCACCGGGCAATTCTTCCCGCAACCCAGCTGTGGGATGCCAGGGTGGGCATCCCAAGTGTGCGCTCAGAGAGTAGCTGGAGCTGAGAAGTGCCCTGTTGCATGGGCAAGGCTTGAGGAATCACTGAGACTCACAGTTTACTCAAGACTTCTATTAAACTCAGCCAGGGAATAGACATAATTGGTGCAGCCATTTCACATGATCAGAAAATAAATCCCCCTCTCCTACGCACTTCCCAGAGATATGCTCTTCTGAGCTTTACCTGCTGTGAAATTTTATACAGTGTCACTCTGATATTAACCTTTGTCCTTGATCCCCACTGGTTTTATCCAAACTGTCAGTCAACATCCTACTAATTGCCCTCTCCAAGCAATACTTAAATAGGCTTTTAGCTTTCTCTGGTACGGCACAAGTTTATCCCAAGTTTGTGATTGCATGTGCATATATATATATGTGTATATATATGGGATAGGTGAATCTGAAAGGATTAAAAATACAAACAAAAGTGCAAATGTGTTTTCTTTTCAGCTCTTGCTTGCACTGTTTTTTCAAAACTATCACTTACTTCACCTTGAAGGGGTGAGATGCAGCTTAGGTCACTTGGATGCAGATCGTGAGTCAAGATGACATCTGCCCTCAGGAGTTACATTCCTAATACGCTTCAGAGCTGCTCGTGCTTCACCTCTGAGACCTGAGATAACACGTGGGCTCCTATAATAAAACGTGCCTTTCCACGAGTGAGAAAATGCAGACCGAGTGTGGGTGGGAAAGACACAGGTGTACCCGCTGCTGACAAAGAGACCTTGTCCCAGTCCAGGGCTTAGATGTTGGAATGCCTGAGTCCCTTCACTAATGCTCCAGTGTGGTTTTTGACTTCTCTGCTTTGGTCTCCTTGAACATAGTACCCATAAGCTGTAAGGATATAATGTTTTGTAGAGTGCCTGTAACACAAATTATGAGACTTCTATGATGTGACTACTCAATACTCTGCATTTTATTAGTGATATGTTACTGATAACAATAGGAATTTTTTCTTTTTTCCCAGAGTGGGGTCTGAACACCACAGCCTAAGCAGAGGAACTGATGCTTAACCCCAGAAATGAAAGACAGAGAAAGGCAAGTCTTGCAATCTATATGGAAAGCCAATAAAAAGGCGTTTTTAATTTTGAAATTGTCAGTGCATCTGCTGTAAAGAAAATAGAAGTATTCTTATGTCAGTAAAGCCTACAGCATGTGTCGGCAGTGGATCAAATATTAAAAGTAATTTTTAATAAGTGCGAATCAAAGAGGGATTAGAAAAGCTCAGGGGATTTGAAGATGAGACTTCAGTTCAGGGAATTCCACAGCTCAGGGGCATAACAGGTGAATGCTCTGCTACCCATGGATGACAGGCCTGGCAAGGAGACTGATGAATTTCAGATTTATTATTAGGAAGTAAGGACTGAGGGTACGTATAAATGGAGACCGATTTTGATAGGTATGAAAGGGATGTTTCAGATGGGTGATGAAAACTCAGAACAAAATTTTAAAGTCAGTGCAGTGACTGATAGGAAGCAGGTATAAATCTGCCATAGCTGAAGTAATGCGATTGGATTTATTGCCATAAGTAAACATATGGGATGCAGCATACTGAACAATGGGGTCATTTGAGAGTATTATTCCGTACAGTGTATGCCTATTACTGTAATCTAAAAGCTATAAAGATGGGGTTTACAATGGGGCAAGCAGCAGACAGTAGCTGAATACACGCCTTAGACCTGAAAAGCGGAAACATGTCACCTAAGTGACTGCTTTTGAGAAAAGCTTTTAAGTTAACAGTAAACGAGCTATGAAACCAAAGAAGGATACAAAGTTGGAAGTTCTGGAGGATTCATCAGATGTACACAACTGCCACCAGATGGGAAAACAGAATATGACAGTACGTAAATGAAAGGCAGGTAGATGAAAAGGGGGAGGGTGAATTTGGGGATTTGATTTCAGAAAGCAATGTCTTATGTATCCATCACGAGTAATGCCTTTTAGCTCCTTTGTGTGCGCGAACATGCATGCCTTTTTTCCCCTTCCCTCCACCTCCCTTCCTCCCTTGCTTTTTCTTTCAGTGATTGACACCCCACACTTTGAAGAGAAGCTTAGAGAGAAATCCATACCTTTTTTGTCATACATCATGAGCTGAGTAATCTCTTGAGAGAGTTTTAGCATAGTGGGGGCCTGTGAAGAATTTGGGTATGGAACCCGCACAAAAGATTTTTGTACCCTGTAGAAGGTAAGAACCAGATCACTTGGGTCAGTACTGAAACTGCATGTTGCTTAGAAATAATATGGAGAGTTACTACTCTTTGAGCAGTCACTCAGATAAATTTATCTAAAGCTCTAATTAATAGTATTGTAAGTTATTGTGCATTTTACTACTGTTATTGTTGGCTTCATTTTTTTATGTTTTTCATACCGGAGAGAAATAGGCATTAAATGATGATTTTTTCTGTCCCTGAATGGAATTCAATCCTGGAGAGTTACAGCTGCTTGCTATTACCACTGTCTCCTTTTCTGAAACCCTTTTGTGACAGGTTTTTGATTAAAGTATTCAGCATTTCACAGTAATGAGATATCTATGTTTGTGAATAACTCATCTACGTTGTATGAAGAATATAATATTCTATATCCATGAAGTCCTACGCATTAGTCAGAATATTCCAGTATTTAGATAACAACTCTTCAAGGATTTTTAGTATTACAGTTTGGTGAACCTGGTATCTCATGAAATCATAATCTTGTATTACAATGCAGTTCCTGCTTGTTCTGGAGCAGGTGGCGAATGGAGTTACCAGATGCCTGGTACGTCCATATTGAGATGTCCTGGTTGGAGGTAAAACAGAACCAATTTTCTGTTCAGTAACTTTGCTTCTTATCTAGGCCTCTTCTAACTATTGAAATTAACAGCATATTTTGCAGACGCTGTTTGCTCTCAGGGTGACAAGACCAATGTTTATAGCTGATGCCCAGGCATGGTGTGCAGAGAGGCTCTTGCTTATACTTATTGCTGTAACACCCAAGGCAGCGAACTGTGTTACTTGTCCTGTTGGAGGGTTGGAGGCGGAAAAACGCAGAGGGTTCGCACCTGCGGGGAGGAGCGGACAGGCCAGGTGACCCAAAACTGACCCATAGGGTATTCCATCCCATCTGCCTCATGCTCAGTATAAAAGCTGAAGGACCAAAGGTTCAGCCTTCTTTCTTCAATGGCTGGCATCAGAGGAGGACTCTGTCTGTTCATCTGCCTTGGATCCCAATCCCTGCATTCCTGAATCCAGATCTAGAATCCAGTTCCCATCCGTCACTGAGTCCAGTCTGGGACTTCCCTAGTGCCAGCCAGTGACGTGATTGTCATCCTGGGAGCTTGACATGGTCTTGTATATATTTCATTATTTTCTTTTTTATTATTTTATTAATTTATTAATATTTTCATCAAAGTAGTTTAGTTTTTTTTCTAAACTCATAAGTGTCTTTCTCTCTCACCCTTCTCTCCCTGGGGAGAGAGGTGGGGGAGAGCATCTGTCATTCTGCCGGAGTGGCCAGTCTGGCCCAAACCACAACACTGCAAGGGAGAAACACCAAGCGGGGCTTGGCTGCATTTCTACTGCCTTTGCACCCTAAAGATGGTTTGAATCTCGTGATTTCATGACTTAAACTAGAGCTAACAGGGAAGGAAGGCCCTGAACAGATGATCTATTTGGTTGCAGAGAAGACAATTCCTAGCATGACTTTCTTACTTTGTATACACTAGCACATTGTGGTTAATAATTTAGGAAAGTCAGCACGTTCCTTTTTAATTCCTACTCAGGGTGAATATCAATGTCCCCTAAAAATGCTCTGGCTGGCATTTAATTTCCATTATCATGCCATTTTGCTCTCATTTTGATGCCCTGTTACCACCCACTAGGGATGGAAAAAACATTGATATCTTTGCCAATCATTTTAGAACTCTTGATAGCTTTATAACTCTGTTAAGCAAAAGGTTTTTTATGTCCCAAAGGTAAAATAAACTGTTGTATAAGATCACTGTATCTGTTTATAGGGAAATGAGAGAGCATTGCTAAATAGCAGGTAAGAGAGCCTCTAAGCTCTCTGAATACTAATTGAGAGATTATTTTATTGTCTTTTCAATATTCAAAAAACATTTATAAACAGATCTATAAACATATTTAGATGCCTAAATCCTACTGGTATCAGAGAAAGTTGGAAGTCTATACGCTTTTGAGAAACTAGATTTAATCACGTGCTTACTACTTCCACAACATCAGGAAAACCAGGCAGCTTATAGCAATATTTTGACTTCTTCAGTCATTTTTGATGACAATTGTTGACTGGACCAGACATTTTTACATCTTGGAAATTCAACCTCTATTAATACTTGCCAAGATGTTGCTTTTGATTAAGTTTCCATTCTTTCCTTCTTTTAAGTTTCCTTATTTTGTCAAATAGATGTGGTTATTTAGATGACTTATCTAATTTATCTCTCCAGACATTATTGTGCTCCTCAACCACTGTTCAGTAGCGGGCTTTTTTCCTGAAAATTGAGAAACTTGCATTCAGTGTACTTCTTGTCAACTTATTTGCATGATTTATCTTGGCTAAAGCTGAGGATCCCTTCAGGAAATTACTGAGGAACTTTGACTCACTTTTGGGAAGTATGGAGCTCATTTAGGATGATGCTATTAAAGGTCATGTTTAGAAACCTGATTATTTGAGGAACTCCAACAGATGGTGTGAAAGAGCAACTCTTCTTCTTTATGGAAAACATACAATGGAAGAGCTGCTGGAATATAGCAGAAACCTGCTGACTGATGAATGGCTGAGAGTAGACGAGTAAAAACTGACTGCTTGCCGTCTTGTTTGGTATGATAACATGGGGACATAAACTTAGTCAACAGATACCTGGTTCCAAACGAGTAAGAGAAGCGGCGTGGGGTTGTGTGTGTGACACATATGTAACCCAATCCGCAACCATGCTGTGATGTTTTGGGTAGGTATTGCTGTGCAATTGTTTAATCTTTGTATTCTCTGTATGCCTGCCTTTCGTCTGTTCTGAGACAGAACACTACACCAGACGGGCCTTAGATTAGGTTTGACTTAGTATGAACCTATTATGATGTTTTATTTGTACTTTGTGCATGACTCTCCTCACCTATTTCCCAGATGTGTGCTACAACTGTAACCTCCGCCAGCATTTCTGCTCCTTCAACCGGGACACAGCACATACCTCACTTGATGATGGATTACTGCTTCCCATCAGAGCGGAGCAGCATCCAGAAATGGGAAACATCATTCAGGAACACCAGCACGATGGAGAAAAAAGAATGCAACACCTTGGTCTTGTGTGGGTTACTGTCCTGGTTTGAGCGACACAGGATTAATTTCTCTTTCAGTAATTTCACTTTTCAGTAAGGTCTCTTCTAATGCTAGGGAAAACTGCATTTTTAGAAGACTCTAGTGTCTGAATTTGTGAAAATGTTTACTTTATAGCCAGCTATGATACGCAGGTTTCAAGGTCTCTGATTTTGAGCTTGCCAGGTGTGGGGATGAGGAGGAGTGAGACCCGGGCACTTGACCCAAGCTGGCCAACAGGATTATTTCATACCATGAATGTCACATTCGATATAAATTAGAAAGTTTGCTGAGGAGTTTTTCTTTTCTATGATGACTGTGATACTGAGAACTTCTTGCCCTGGAGCCGGACCCCTGAGCCTTTCCCTTCCTCTTGAAGTCGTAGCGCTCGCAGTGTCTCACATTTGCTGTTCACTGCTGGGAGTGCACAGCTGCCTATTGACAGAATCAGCTGAGTACAATCCTTGTATACTTTACATTGGTATTGGGATCAATATTCACTCTTTATTATTACTAATGTTAATTATTTAGTCTTATTCTATTAAATCTGTTTATATTTCAACAGTCGCGTTTCCTTGTTTTTCCCAGTTCCCCTTCCCGGGTGGGGAGGAGTCACCGGGTGAGAGAATAACTCTCTGAATGACAATGAATTGTTGTGCATTCTTCAAACCTTAACAGTTACATATTTTGCTAAAACTTGTCGCGTTAGGGTAAAAGGGGTGGTCACAGGTGGATGGTGGACGGATGGATGTTGTGCTGCAGGAAGGGGATGTGCCATCTGCCTTGTAATGACAGGGGCGGGGGGGCAGAGGACGAGCAAGGCCAGGGCCAGCGCGGCGGGGGGGGGGCACC
>VZSZ01010603.1:137158-156614 GCA_013398815.1 Ibidorhyncha struthersii
AAAAGGCAGAAAAAGCAGCATATTTATGCCTCTTTCATAGCTGTGTCCCAAAGCCCACTAGGTCATTAGTTTAAGTAGTCTGAGATTCAATAGATGGGTATTTTTGTTTGATTTTTGTTTGGTCCAGCCCATGACATGGCTGCACACAGGTAGTGGTGACCAAAGTGGAAAGGGCAGGAACATACTGGAGGAAAGCTTTGAACCATCCCTTTCACCAGCAGCATGGACCTGGATGAGCGTAAATCACTTGTGAAAACATCCCGGTTTAGAGGCATGAAACCTATGGACTTTAGCCTTAGGGATGACTGTTCCCAAAATACATGAATTGTGTCTGCTCCTGTGCAGGAGGTCCTCATGTCCTGTGGCTGAATGCAAGCAATCTCCAAACTGGAAACCATCCAGTTGCTCCGTCATGGTACATTATCTCTCCCTAAACAAAATATTAATGCAGGTGTATAACTTCTAGAATGATGTGATCTGCAGCTAGTTAGTGTGGAGTGTAAGTACAAGAGTTAGTACCCGTCTGTCTAAATATGCTTCCCTAAATTCATGGAGAGTCCCAAGCTACTATTTCCCCTTTGTATCTTTTGAAAATGGGATGAAGCTTCTAAGACGCTTCAGTATTTTAGAAATTTTTACTCAGTTTTATTTTTGTTGCTTATATTAAAGCATATTTTTTCCTTCCATGCTTCCCTGATTTATGTTGGTTTGGTTTATTTGGGGTGTTTGTTTTGTTTGTTTTTTTTTTTTTTTAACTAACATTTTATTGACTGTTAAAACAAAGAAGAAAAAAGGAAAAATCTACAACTAGAAATTTGTGATTTTTGTAAATATTAAAGTTGATGCTATTTTGCAGGGCTTTTATTTTGAGGACATTTTGGCTTTGTTCAATGTCAAAGGCAATAAAATTTCTTAAAAGGTGAAAAAAATAGAAGGTAGTATAAAACGAAATTGTTGATGGGAGAAAGTTTCTCTTGTGCTTTACAGGTAACTGCTGCATTTTGTGGTGCAGCATGTACGGCAGAAATATTTCGGTTTCTCAAATACAGGTGCTTTTTAACAGCTGTATTCCGATGACATTTTGATAAATGTTTTAATTCCATAAATTTAATTTAGCTTACTGAAAATAATTCCAAACAAATTAAAAATTTCTTTGGATATACTGTGCATAGGCCAATTTCTGTCCTTAAACGTAGTGATGAATACCTGCGGTGGAGAATTTGTACCTTCCTTCCAGACACTCCCCCAGGGTGTTCCTGCTGAAAAATTGATGAAATTGTACAGAGATAAAGACACTTCTAAACAGTCAATAGAAACTGTTTCTGCAGAGGCAGAAAAGGTCACACAGGACAGTCTTTTGTATGTAAGATACTCGGGAGGTGTTTTGAATGCAGTTTTACAGTATCCAGTTGCAATGAATCATGAATGTGCCAGAGTGCTCACGTTAAAACCATGAACCAGCTGGATTACAGGAGCCAAGCAGAGCAACGGTTCAGGGGGTCTTGCCCAACCTAGCTGAAGATGTCATTGCAAGGATCTTTGTAACAGAAGCTCCCACTGACGAGCCAGTTTAACAAATTTGATCTTCTCTTCCCTGCAAGCACTAATCTATGCCAAGATCTCAAAAATAAATTATTTTTTTTTTAATAAAGGCTCTGCCTGTTCATGCCTGTGTAACAGGTTTCAGGTATACTACCGTAATCTGAGCAATAGTCTGGGCAGATTCTTGAAAGAATTTTGGGGCTGGTTGGGCATCTAGCAATGGATTTTTAAATCTCAGGTGGATAGGGAATTGGAAACAGAGATGATTTGGTTTTCCAAAATGAGAGCTGTGAAGTGTCAAGCACCTTTCAAAATTCACACAACCAGGTGAGAGCTGATCAATCTGTGAAAAGCTGGTGCTAACTGCGGCTATCCCCCCACCGTAGGAGATGCTGGCCTTCAGGCTGAATGGCCAGTTACAATGTGACTGTACAAACCAGTTAAGGTAAATACAAACCATTTAATGTAAACATGTGGGGCTGTGCCCTGCTCAATGAAAAAAAGTTAAAATGAAATAACTCATTAGAAGGAGCAATGTTTGAAACTGGAGCTGATAATTCCATGTCTTTTAGCATTTCTTTCAAATTTTTCTTAGATATTTCTTTCTTTCTGTAAAATTGTTGCTGTTTCTGAAACATGCTAAAAATTAGTATATCAATTACTGGCATTACTTTCCACTGAGAAAATGCCTTCTGCTTAATGCATGCCATCGAAAACCCTGTGCTTGCTGCCTAAATCTGTAACACACATAGTAAACAATTATAAAATGTAGCATTGTATGACTGTTTCCTCTCTTCTCTGAATAGAGTTATTTTTAAAACTACATATTGATTTCCTTCTTTCCACTTTAAAACTCCCCAGAAATGACCTCCTCTGTCCTACAAGCACCCCTGTTTGTAAATGGTGGCTCAGTTTCACAGTAAAGTAAAAGTCTGCTATTGATCCCTGAAGGACCACTGATGAGTTCCTCAGGGACACAGGGCCAGCACAGGAAGCACTGCTGTAACGAGCACCCTTTGAGATAAATACTGTGTGAAATAAAAGAGAGAACCTGCAAAATGTCCTTAGATTTATATTTCCATCAAGATTTCTGATAAAGCACACAAGTTTTCTGGACTTCAGTTACGTTTTTGTCACTTAATAATAGTTCACTTGGGATACTGCTGTAGGAAACCAAGAGAATAGAAAGCCACAATAACTTTGTTAGAGTAGTTTCTATGAAATCCTCCTCATTTTAGTTTAAAAAGCATTATTTTGATTCCTCCATTGAGAAGATGTTATTGTAGGAAGAGGTTCAAAAGCACCTGGAGTCTCAGCTTGAGTGTATAAACTTCCTAGGGTGCTTCTTCCCCCTCAAGTTCCTGGTGAAGATGTTGGGATGTTGTCTAAAATAACAGAGATGGAGCTTGTCATGAAGGGCTAATGCATTTTATACTAGGGCTACTGCAGGACCAGCATTAGAAGCCACATATATTTCTGTGGATCCTTTTTTGCCCACCTCAACAGGTAAGTCAGAGCTGCATAGGAAAGACTGAAAGTAAATATTGCATGGGGGAAGGACACATGAAGGAGATCAAATTCAGGAGACTTAAATATTCCACAAATGTTAAATTTACTAAGCATGTGGGTTTATTTTTCTTTAATATGAAGAAAATGCACAACTATTACTGTCTAAAATGAGGTGTTGCAAGGGCAAAAGTGCTGTCATACAAGGTTGGATGTATATGTGTTCTTTTTTAAAATGAACTGAGAATATCTGCCATTATGTCTCCTTTTCCTGAGTTTTGACAGTTGTGCTGTGAAGCACATCAGTGACAAAAATGGTTTCTTTGGAAATAAAGAGCTACAGGTTTTGGGGTTTTTTTCATCTTCACAATACTAGGTGTATGATTTCACATAGATTAAAAATAATTTCTCCAGATGTTTCTTGTAAAATTAAATGAGAGAGCATTATTGCACAGTGTTCCCTTCCAGAATGTTTGAAAAAAAGTCAGAATTTTCATTTACAGTAATTCTTGTGTGCATACATCAGCTGTATTTATGTTCTAGACTGAATTGAAAAATTAACCCAAACATTTCCAAAAATGTCTGTTCAGTATGGTAAAGGGCTCTTGCCATGGCAAGGTGCGACGTTGTTTAAAAAACCCAATGATGTTACATGGATTCTAATACTTTACCAACATATGAGCAACGTAGATGTCACTGTCAAGTATGTGACCTCAGAAGAACGGTAACATCTAAAGATTAACAAAGATCAACAGAGAGTTATACGGACAGAATCCAGCGAAATGTCACTTCTGTTCTTTTTTATGATCGTCAGAGAATGCTTGAAGCAATTTTAACAGATGTAAGTCCTTATAAGCAATTTCTCCTGCTGGGAAATGCAAAATGTTTTTTGCACGTTGACTTAAGTAACAGCATTTTAGCTCTGGTTATGAGTTTAAATGTATTTAAACTACAATAATTTATGTTCCTGGGTGTTCTAATTTACAGGAGGTGTCTAAGTATGTTACTAAACTTGGTTGTTCAGTGTTTTCACCTTTCAGGGGGGTGGAAACCAGCATATCTCAACACAATCTGAAAGTCCTATGGCACAAGTCCTCACCAGATGTAAAGGGTCATGTCTCCAAACTCACGGAATGCTTGAGGTTGGACAGGACCTATGGAGGTTGTCTGGTCCACCCCAACCTGCTCAAGCAAGGCCACCTAGAGCCAGTTGCCTAGGACTGTGTCCCAACGGCTTTTGAATATCTGCAATTCACTGTATTTGGGGAAGGGATTGGGATACAATGAGGAGAGAAAGGGATTTATTCCTATTTATAAGGGTCTCTTAGAAAATTTACACATCACACTTTCTGTAACTGGTAAGTGAATGCAAGAGAGCATGAAGCTGACAACCACATGCCTATATGACTGTTAAAAAGCTAACATATTAATAATCATAAGCTTTTAAATGCTCAGACTCATAGGATGTGATGGTAAAATGAGTGAGTGAGTAGTGAGAAAATTAGTAGCATTATGTTAACAAATTATAAGTTCCTTTTAAGCCTACTGAAGTCGACTGCAGCAGTTTTGGTCATAACGTATCCTAAGTGTAAAAGAAGCAGTAGAATAAGGCAGAATCCCTCTTCAAAAATCCCTTTTTATTCTTTTAAATGCTACTACCAACAGCAGCATTAGGGATGTCTTTGTATTTTGACAAAGCCTGGATATTTTCTGGAACTGATGAAGTTCGGAGATGCCTGGATGGTTGCTACTGCATCTGCTCCTGACTGGTGGAGGTGCTCTGCTGGGAAAAACCGTCCCTAGAAATGCAGCAAGACTCAGGCTGGAAGGGAAATCTGGAGGTTGCCTGTTCCAACCCTTGCTAATTGTCTCCTGTGTAATATGCTTCCTACTATTACTCTGTTTTTACCTGTCAGTTGTCCCTTTGCTAGTGAGGCCTGATTTAAGAAACTGTCAGGCTTGGAGGTCCCAATGCTGCAGTTAGGGAAGAAAAGGAAAATAGTAGAAAGCCTTAGAAAAAAGTAACTGCTTTTGCTAATGCTTAACAGATCTTTTCTGTTCAAATCAAACTGGAAAACAAACTCTAGAGGAATGCCTGCTGCAAACTACTGAACTGTCTGCAAGGACACAATATTTTGTAAGTAGAAATCATTTAAATTCTCGCATTTCCAATAATTTCCAATCCACTTTGTAGGTGTGTGCTGTGCATGTTTATTTTTAAGCAGTCCTGTCTCACTTTTTGGTGAAAGACTTTCCCGTATCAAAGTAATTATTTTTGTCCTGTCATTAGAATACATTAGCTATGGTTTGGGTTTTTTTTGTCAAATTCTGAAATATGTATTAGGTGGGTTAGCTTCCAAGATTTAAAAAGTGTCGTGCCAGTGGATAGCATGCATGAAGGTAATAGCAAATAATAATCACAAAGAATTTGTTCAATCTAGTTTAAAGGATGCCTCGGTGAATTGAAGTATGCAGCATATCTAGATGGCAAACAATTGTGAGATAGTTAAAGGCATGTGAAGGCAGAACATGGCTCTAAAGAAATATACATGTGAGTGACTTTCTGACAGGTTTGCTCTAAAACTTGTCTAGCATCAGGTTATTTTTAAATCTGAAATTGATCAAACTTCAGTCTATATTTGTTTGTATATTTTGAGTGTGTCTAGTTTAAAAAGGCAAGGCTTAAAAAAAGTCCAGAAAATGTGAGGAAAAATGGGAGAAAAATAAAACAATTTTGGCCTAATCATGTAGAAGAAAATCAAGATTTCTGTTTTTCTCTTCCCCCCAAAATAAATTAAAAAAAGGTGAGAATACCTCTAAAAGCAATAATAAATTTTGGGTACCATATTGCAGGAATGTAGAAGAATATTATCATTAGGATGACAAATGGTTGCAGCTGTTATAACTGTGAGGAAAGGAAAAATTAGTCCTGTAGCCTTTATGAAGGGGGAGATTAAGAGGAGCCATCATGGAGATGTTTACTGTTCTGGGGAAGGTACAGTGGATGCAGATACAACAAAAATGCTGAAGACTATATGGAATTTAAATACATCATTTCCTTATAAAGAAAATTATGGATGTGTGATAATATGTGTGCAGAAAATATTTGAAAGTTTTGGGACCTTGGATATGTCAAATATTTCACACATAGGAAGAAATTTGCATGCATGGGTTCCCTAGTCAGTATGGGCTCCAAAGTTGTGTTGGACAGCATGAGATATGAAAGTGTTTCACTGTCCTTTGACACTGTGCCTCCAGCCCACATCTTTGAATAACACTGTCGTGACTTCTACTTTTTTCATGTTTAGAAGGGTGTCTTAATCCATATGGTGCAGACACATGACCTGTCACAATTCCTTGATCTCATTCAAACTGACTGAACAGTGGGATACTCTAAAGTGTGCTGTCCATCACTTCTGGCTAGTACCTACAGTGGGTTGTGTGTTGGCAACTGTCTGACTCAACAAAGGCCAGTTACTTAGCTGGAGAATTCATGATACGGATCTTGGAGTCTCAAGTTCAATCTCCCTACATCAAAGCAATTGGAGATAACAATGCCAATATTGCCCATCACAACGGTGTTTTAGGTCCTATGAACTGCGGACATTTCACGTGTCTGACTTCAATCCAGAATCAAATGTTCCAGTCCACTGCAAAGCAAAATAGCAGCTGCTTACAGCATCGCAGATGAATCCAACACCCCAGACTTGACACAAACTGTAAGCCATGGATTCACATCAGGTTAAGTATACTTAGGTTTAGTTGCATGCTGTAAATAAATGAAAGGCAGCTCTTCATTCAAATCAGCTTGGACCTGTCCTTTGCTTTTGGCATTGCCCACGGTAACATAAAATGTCTTATCTGATGGAGATTGCAAGACAGAGAGACCAGCACTAAACAGCCTGTTTTCCTTTGCCTAGCAGGAAAGATTAAAACAAACAAAACTATGAGTACTTCCAACTTCAGAGCTCTGTAAGGATTGTTTTTCTGTTCTGTTATTAGCAGCATTTCATAGAGCTATAGGAGCTGGTGAAATATTTGAATTATGACATCAGCAATATGCAGATGTAATTTTCTCTGTTTATCCTTCGCAGTGTAGGAAAACATTAATGTTGCCAGCCTAACCCAAGCACTGGCTCATGTTTGTTAGTAGATGAAGAACATCTAGTTGAATCCAAAACAGAACAAGACTGAGCTCCTGCTGGTTGGCAGAAGTGCACAAATAGGACTCTTGGCCGTATTAAGAAACAAGAACTGAAGAAATATTGTTGGTGTTCTGGTGGCATGTTCACTTTGGCTTAGAACTGACAATATTAAGTGTCTGATGAGAACAACTGTGTCTTTGAAATTTGTAGAATGGCAGAGTAATAGTGAAGTGCCTAAATATTTTGTGTAAAGTTCCAGACTTCTGGAACCAATCCAAAGCAAGCTTACCCTTTGGCATTTGTTCATCACTAGTACCATTCACGCCTTTCTTCTTGAACAGCAGCTTTTACTACTATCTAGGATGGATGTGTATAGTATCATGTTTCACAGAAAGACAAGTATAAAAAAGGTGTTAGTCTTTTGGTGAACGTACAAACTGTCAGCACTGCATTTAAGGTGGGGAAAGAAAAGTTAAAAAAAATGATACTAAATAGGACATTTTCTACTATGAAAATTTATTGAGGTTTACTTTGTAAAAGTGAATATCATGTATAAATAAAAGTTACAATCTCCTGAACGCCAACAGGAATCTTGGTGGGTGAGGGAAAGGCTGTGGATGTTATTTACCTGGACTTCAGTAAAGCCTTTGATACTGTTCCCCACAGCATTCTCATGAAAAAAACTGGTTACCCAAGGCTTGGACAGGCATACACTCTGCTGCATCAAACACTGGCTGGATGGCCAGGCCCAGAGAGTGGTGGTGAATGCAGTTAAATGCAGTTGGCGGCCGGTTACAAGTGGTGTTCCACAGGGCTCAGTGTTGGGGCTATGACTGTTTAATATCTTTATTAATGATCTTGAAAAGGAGATTGAGAGCACCCTTACTAAGTTTGCAGACAACACCAAGTTAGGCGGGAGTGTTGATCTGCTTGAAGGTAGGAGCGCTCTTCAGAGGGACCTGGATAGGCTGGATTGATGGGCTGAGGCCAATGGTATGACCTTCACCAAGGCCAAGTTCTGGGTCCTGCATTTGGGCCACAACAATCCCATGCAGCACTACAGGCTTGGGGAGGAGTGGCTGAAAAGCTGCCTGGCGGAGAAGGACCTGGGGGTGTTGATTGACAGCTGGCTGAACATGACCCAGCAGTGTGCACAGGTGGCCAAGAAGGCCAATGGCATCCTGGCCTGCATCAGGAATAGTGTAGCGAGCAGGACTAGAGAAGTGATTGTACCCCCTGTACTCAGCACTGATGAGGCTGCACCTTGAGTACTGTGTTCAATTTTGGGCGCCACAGTATAAGAAAGATATTGAGGTGCTGGAGCAGGTCCAGAGAAGGGCAACAAACCTGGTGAAGAATCTTGAGAATAAGTCTTATGAGGAGCAGCTGAGGGACTTGGGGTTGTTTAGTCTGAAGAAAAAGAGGCTTAGGGAGACCTTATTGCCCTCTACAACTACCTGAAAGGAGGTTGTAGAAAGGTGGGTGTTGATCTCTTCTCAGAAGTTACAACTGATAGGATAAGAGGAAATGTTGTCAAGTTGCACCAGGGAAGGTTTAGGTTAGACATTAGGAAAAACTTCCACACTGAAAGGGTTAACAAAGACTAGAACAGGCTGCCCAGGGAAGTGGCTGAATCGCCATCCTTGGATGTATTTGAAAGCTGTCTGGATATGGTGCTCAGGGACGCGGTTTAGAAGTGGGCCTGGAATAGTTAGATAATGGTTGGACCTGACGATCTTAAAGGTCTTTTCCAGCCATAATGATTCTATGATTCTATGAATCTTCTTAAAAGCAAAAAAGTAGCTGAGTTCAAGTACCTAGAATTGAAAGAATATATAGTTCTAAGTGCCATTTCTAATAACTGAATGAAAATAAAGCAGACACAAGCATTCTCCTATTCAAATGAGGAGAAAATGCCCTTTGATTTAAAATGTAGTGGTCTCAAGTTAGAAAGTATTGTCTTACACATATCTAAATTTCTTTGTGCACATGACTAATTCTACTGGTGTTTGATCTTGCTGAGATTAATCATTGCAGAAAAATTATTCTTGGTTTGTGCAGATATTGTAGGAGTTGTTTACATGATCATTCTGTACAGAAAAGGTAATGGGTTATCAACTCTATTTTAAAAAATCCAGTAAGAGAAGGGGTAGTAAAAGAAATGCGAGGCAATAAAATTCACACATTTAAAAGTGTATGTGAGAGATCAGGCTACCCACTGATCTCAGACAGTGAGACCAAGGAAGCAGAATTCTGGGATTGTAAGTGCAGAACTTCAAAAACTATTGCCAAATGATAATATAAATTTTAATCATAAAACAATATACATACTCATCATAAAATAAAAAAGAGAATTAAATATGTAGGTTTTCTTACCTTGTTTTAAATCATTAGAATGCAACTGAAGAGTTTTAGGCTTCCTCCCACAGGCTGGTAATCTTTAAAAATGAAAAGCTGTTCTGACCCTGTAGTCAAAACCGAAGTTTCACAATACATATATGCTACAGTTTAACCATAATATATGTACCGCAGGATAAACTTACACCAAACCTGTGAAGTGGCAGAGAGGACTGACCGCAGCCCCCATTCCCCATCCCCTGCACTGCTCAGGCTGGTGGAGGTAGAGGAGCGGGGAATGAAGGACTGAAGTTGAGCCTGGGCAAGGGTGAGAAGGTGTTGTTTTAATTTTTTTTGTCTTTGTTTCTCACTACCCAAATTTATTTTAACTGGCAATAAGTTAAATTTTCCTCAAGTTGAGTCTGTTTTGCCCATGACAGAAAACTGAGAAGTGACCTTCCTTGTCTTTATCTTGCCCCATGAGCTTTTTGTCTTATTTTCTCCCACTGTCCAGTTGAGGAGAGTGAGTGAGAGGATGGCAGGGTGGGCACCTGGCCAAGGTCAACCCACCATAATACTATTTATTGTGGAAAGATTTTGGGGGCATGAAAGACAAAAACTTTGCAGGGAGCCTACAGTATTAAGAAAAAAAAAATGTTGGCGATAATAAATATCCTTTAGAATAAGGACATCTTATCTTATCAAGAAAATACCTGTCAAGTCTCCTAAATAACATACATTTCCAGTCTCCTACTAAGATAGAATACATCTTAAAGATCTTTGGTATATTTTTCACTGAGTAGTTGTCATTTGTTCTGATCCCAAATACCAATAGAATTAAACAGAATACACGCTTAATAAAAATCACTAAGTTCAGGTGGAACTGATGTATTTAGTCATATGTATGAATTATCTTGCTTAAAAAGCATAGCATGTTTTAAAACACTTTGCCTGAAGTTTCCTGTATTTGCAGTGAAGAATATGGTATAATATCTATGAGCTTTCTAACCAGAGCTGCTGTATAACAACAGTTAATAAAAGACTGTGCACAGAAAAATAGAGATGGTGGGATTCTGATAACTTGTGAGCTTCCATCTGTGTTTAATACTGGTGTGGTTTACCCAAGGGGAAAAGAAAGTGAGATCTAATATGGGGTGAAAGACTACATTTGGTTCAGTGAAGATACTGTCTCAATATTTTTCGGTTTCCGAGTTATATTTCTTGTTAGAACAAATGTCTCCTTAATGTGAAGATGTTCCAGACATAAAAACGTAGATTCCAGTTCCAGAGTTAGTTACCATTATCTCATACTTTCTATTGTATATATGTATAAATTTTGCTTGCATTCTAAAATGACAATCTGGAGAGGGAAAAACCAAACTAGCTTAATCTTTATGTGAATACTTAATGACATATTTGCATTATTTATTTGGAAAGAAAAGGTTAATAAGAAAGTTGTTCTGAGTCAGTAACCTGTTACCTGTGAAAAAGATGCCCAAAGTTATGCATCTCTGAAATTTCCCGGCTGAAGACCCAAAAACTTGCAGTAGTTGAAAACTAGGCAGCTAAGTTGAACTAATAGTAAGATTTAAAATGTTTACAGTTACAGTGGCTAACCACTGGAATAGGTTAGGAAGAGATGTGATAATTTCTCTTTGACACAGAGGCTTTAAATCAAGAGTGGGTGTCTATCTGAAAGATACAGTGTAGTTCAGCTGTGAGCTGAACTAGACACAGGCATGGCACTGAGTCTGTTGCACATAATGTCAGATCACATTCCCAAAATGGTTGCTTCTGGTTTAAACATCTATGAGTTTCTGTGTGTCTGTCTTGCCCAGATGTGAAGAGATGGAATAATACTGTGTGGTCAAGAAAGGAAATTCTCTTAGACATAGCTATCAGAAAAAATGCTAAAAAAAAATTAATTGTAGGAAATCAGCAAGCTCAAACACCACTCGAAGTTTTAAAGACATATAAGAGAAGAATGATTGAGCTACTAATATGATTTAACATGTAATTTAACTGCATGTTGTTTGCAAGAAGGTTGACTTGTATGTATAAAATGTACTTGAAGATGTCTGAAAGTTGTCCAAATAAATATGGTCAACTAGCTGTCAGGAAAAAAGAGATCAGAAGTCTTATCTTACAGGCAGTTAATTTACTTGCATACATTTCATGATTACAATTTTTGTGTGTTTCTGTGTGGATAGAGTAGCATGAAGTAATTTTGTGCCAGTTTTAGATAACTCCATGAACGCTGTGTTTTAAGAATCTCAAATTTATGGAGAAGTGTATAAAATATGTGTTTTATCTGAATCATGCCTTGAAGAATCTGATGATAGTCCTTAGTTAGAAGTGAAATACCAGGCTAGATGTACTGTTCTTGTGTTTGCTATGCCAAAATCATGTGTTTCTATGGCAACAGAGTTAATCTATACTGTTTCAATTGGATGAACCCTGATAAATTTTGCTACCTAAAGTAATCTCAACTGTAGCCCTAGTGACATTAGATTGCATAAAATAAATTTTCTGAGTCTAGTCTTTGTCACTGTTTAACCAGGGTGCATTAAAGAATTTGACTAAGGTAACACAGCAGTCCCTATTCAGTACTACATTGTGATGTGCAAAAACTGCCTTCTCTAAATCATGTTTTCTTAACAACTACAGTAACATCAGTTTATTACATTTTCTTTGTAGGTGGTTTGTTACTTCATTTTCCCTTTAATTCTTCATATCTGGAAGTGTAAAGCAGCAAACACGACCTTTTTTGTTCTTAGCTTGTGCCACTTGCTTGAAGAATCACAAAAATTTAGGGACATCACTTCTGTGATAAGCATAAGATTTTTCTTCTCTATGGGTTTCTAGCTCACTGTGGAAGAAAAGGACAACAGACAGGGTAAAAAAAGCACAACTTCCAAAATTAAGTTCATAGTCTAACACAAATACTGGCAAAGTCCTAACCAAACTTCACACACACCATATAAGAAAGAGGCCTTGAAATATATAATACTCCAAGATACAAGCAATCAAAATACTCCTTAGACCTCATTTTAAAACTGCAGTTCAATCAACATACTCCAGATGGCACACAATGATGATAAAATTATGCATGTGCTACTCGGAGGGATGGAATATGCAAACAGAAGTAACTTGTTCACACAAAGCCCCTGGAAGCCGCCTTCAGGACCGACAGTCATCTGTGCACTCAGAAAACAAAGAAAACTTTCAACTCTTTAAAAGATGGGGGGGGGTGTGTGTGTGTATGTGTGTGTAACAAAAAACTCTCTGTGCTGATCTCAATTATAATGCGGGAAATGTTTGAAGAATTACCATCCTTTATATGCTAATAAATATTGAATGACATATGTTTTCCAAGCAGATAGATGATTCATTTGGCCCTGAGTTACAAAGAATAGAAGATATATGAATGTTTAAGGGAGAATATTACTCGAACATAATTAGAAAGAATATCTAAAAACCTTCTTATATTAAAGACGTGTTGTGCTACCTTTTTCTCATTCTGGGCAACAATTTTCTGTGATTAGTCCTAATTAAAATGGGTACTGCAAACTGCAAAGGGCAACCATATGTGAACATTCATGTGCTTAAATTTCCAGAATAACTCCATAAGACATCATACATGCCTGTGTATATGACACAAAATAAAAGACAATTCTCTGATTGCATTTTAGCAACTAATCAAAAGCTATGTTGCATAAAAATTTTACAGATTAAAATTATAGAAGCTGATGAGGCTTTTGAATTGTGGGATAAACTCTATGTTTCAAGTGAAATGCTGAATTGGGCAGGATGTAAGTGATGGTTCTGACTTTGTGCTGAATGAGGACCATGTTTTTGAATAATTACAGAAAAAACACAAAACAGTTTCTGGAACTTCTACAGTTTCAGTGTTAACACAATTTCCAACAAAAATGCAGCTATGTTACAGAAACCCTTTGAAGGGCTTGCAAATTAGCCTTCTTCCTTTGCTGGCCAAAAGGTTACCATCAGACCTCATGAAAAGAGTCTTCCTGAAGCCTTGGGCCCATCTTAGGCTAGGCAAACGGTAAAGCGGTTGTCTAAAAGCAACAGAAAATGGCATGAGTAGGGCAGCTTTCCCTGCAACAAGCCTCTGAAGCATATTTATTTTAAATAGTTTGTTCTGTAGTCTAGGTGGGTTTAGATAAATGCCACAGCAATGCTCTTTGTAAATGCACAAATCTAGGTAAGTACTGTATTGTGCGAAGGGGCAAGGTTTACTTTTTGTAGTTCCACAGATTGATTCTGATGAACATTTCATGCAAAAGGAGTTTCTGTAGTAGAACATTTCAGAATTCATGAATAGTAATTGAGCCCTTTAGTTCTGCGCTAAACTTAAATCCATTATTCTCCATTTAAAGCAGACACATCATGTTGCTCTACAGAACACTGCTCTGTCAATTCAGTGCTTTTTTCAGTGAGCTGGGCTAGAATATTAAGCGCTCTTTGCTCTCAGTATTCTTGCTGTGCTTGGCACATTTGGATTCCATTTGAAATAGGCAAATAGCAATTCTGTTGTTCATAATGAATAGCCTATACGTGTATATGCACCTTGCCTTTGAAAGGGGGAGCATATATTATTTGCCACATCCTGAATCTTTGGCAACCAGTTTGCTTCATTTCTTTTCTCTCTCTGCACATAAGCACTGAAACGTAAAATGTAATAGAAGTCCCTGACAGATTTCTGTCTTCTGTAGAAGTCTGCTTCGGTATTCAAAGTGTACATATTTTTTTCTGTCATAGACAAATTAAAGAAATGCATGTAAAAACAAAGAGTTAAGTAAGAAAGATTAAAGTTTTTAAAAGTCCCTGCCCATGCTGAACATTTTTCAAGCCTTTGCTAGAGTGTAGCTATCACTGTGCCTAGATTTTTGTGTGCTGATGCAGCCAGATCTCTGTCCCTACCATGCTAGCAGAGATACAATTCTTTCTTTTCTAATATAATTTTTTGTTGCTAAAGTTCTATGAATACACAACTTAAACTCTGCTAGCATGTTCCGTTAAGTTTCTGCACTAGAAGGATTTTATGTTCATCATAAGCAATAAATCATGCAATTTTGCTTAAATGAATTATCTCATTTGAGAACAGTGTGGTAAGCTGAATTTCATAAAAGCATGCCAAAATCTTAAGTTTCCAGCATCCCATCTATTTCCTTCTTAGCTACAGTCCTGTTACGTTTGGATCTCCATCTATAAGGTTTGCCTGCATAGAAGCTGGGGGGAGGAGGAACTGAATAGAGCATCTGATAAAAATGAGCTATATTTTTTGCTTAACACACCTCCTACACGGACTGCTGTGACTAAGAGAAATAATAAAAGGAAATCTCTCATTTCCATCCTTAGTGTTCAAGTAACACTAAAATCACGAGATTCTAAGAAGAAATTATGATGATGCTTATATGGCAAACCAAACAAAGCGTGATGTTTCTCTCTTATGCACCAGCGAAGTTGAAATACAGTTTTATGGCATAGTTCTCTGTTTCCCTCTGAGCCATGTCTTTGTGTATGGGGGTTGAGATATAAAGCTTACTGTTTCTGTCTGGATTGGCAGATGGTATTTTTATCTGTGCATCAAGGAGATATTAGGGTAAAGGTGACCAGCAAAAAGCTGAAGCTGCCAGCATTATGATGATGGTTTAAAACCTAAGGTTGTTTAAAATGGGCATCACAAGCCTTTACCAGCAAATAGCATGAGTTAGATTGAAATGCTTCTGTGAAACAGTCCTTAGGGCAAGAGTATACCCAGTGAGGGTTTCTTCAGCGCAGCACACGTGGGTTCCTGCTATTGCAGCACCCATTTATACCTCTCTTGCCAGCTGCTGATGGCACTGAATAAGCTACGTGTTTTTTCAGGTGTGGTAACACTAATGTAAAGGGAATCCCCAGTTTCGAGACAGCTAGCAGGACAAAGCAGCTTGAGAAGACCTACAAACATATTCCAGTCTTCCCAGCTCAGGGGATGTTAATGAAGTGCTTTAAGATCGCCAGTTACAACTGTCTTGTTTGAACTGAAAGATGTCTGAGGACTGCTGATGCTAGTTTAGAAAATTGTTTAAAATGCAAATCACTGTCTTGCCTCACAATCAATTTTTCAAGAAAATAAGAAGGTAACACTTCAGAATTTAAAGACTGTAATTTGAATTTAATATTAATGCTTGGACGCTTGGATTGCAAAGGTAATTGACCCAGAGCCTCATGTAGTGTACAAAGTAGATGCTCACCCAGAAAGGCCAATGTTTTTTTTTTTTTTGTTAGAAAATGAGGACATTCTGCTACGGGCTGGGTTTTGTTCCTTGCAGAGGTCAAACCAGTGTCTGTTTGAAAAATTCATGATCCAGAAAAGGTAATTTTTAATGAATATTTATGAGAGATGTCTTTTCTTATCAGAGCTGTGCAAGTTTTCAGAAGCTTGCCACTAAGTCTGGCTTCTGATTTTTAGCAAAAAACTTACGAGTTCAGTCTGAGAAAATAGTCAGGTTACATTTTTTTCTAGCTTTTCTAGCTTTTTTCTGGTACGTATCTTTTTGCATAGCAACATACATCACTGTGATGCTTGTGCAATGCATCATATGCAGGGAGACTAGTACTTTAAGAAGGTTAATGTTTTAAAGTAATTCTGTTATTTCAGTGTTAATCACTTTAAAAAAATCATTATGAAAATAAACATAACTTGATGAGTTTATGTAATTCATTTCTGTAATAAACTGTGTGTAGCTAGAGTTGCTGAAGATCAATAACCAGAAGGCTTTTCTAGACTAGTTTGCTTTTTTGAGTCTCAAATCCTAACTGCAAAGCCTGAGAGTACTGCTGAACAACAGGCAAAAAGAACATTTCTTTTTCAGTTGCTTTTGGTTTTAACATTATTGCGGCACCTGGAAAAAGGAGCTGAGATTGGTGTCTGGTCTTGTGTTCATAATGGCTCTTAAGCACCGTTTGTCTGAAGAGCTTGTTTTGTACATGGCAGAGCAAAAGCAGGGTCTGGAGCCAGAAGTGCTGCGAGGCGCAGTGACTTGCCAAGGCCGTGCAGCAGGGAAAAGCTGAAGTATTATTATGACCAATTTCCAGACGAAGTCTTGTATTGCTTGGGCAATATTGCCTTTAAATAAGTCCATGCAAAGTATTTCAACAAAAAATATTGCTCCTATGTCTAGATAGAGTTGTAAAGAATAACTAAAGTATTGGATTCTGATTTCCTCTCCCAGTTACATAATTTAGAATTACTGCACGATATTTCACTCACTTTCCTCTCCTCTCCTTTTTTTATACCTTTTGTGTATTGAAAAGACTTTACATTTCACTTTACATTTCACTTTATTTCTCATGCGTGAGATGTTTAGCTAATATGTCCTCTCCTCCTCACCTAAAAATATATTTTAATCTTTGATATCTTATTAAGTATTTTATTGTACATTATAATATAATTATATATATGTTATTTTAAGTCATGCATTTTAAAGCGTACAATTTGATCTGAGCAATGCATCTTTTGTATAATGCCACCTTGCTAGATGCCTTTATGCCCTGTGACCGTCCTGGGGTGAGCATCAAGGAGGCAGGTGTTTAAGGTATGTTCAGCGAGGAAGGACTCTGATAATGCCACTGGCAATTGAATTTCTGCTCTGCCTGCCTAAGAGTTTCCTTTTATTTTGGCCCCCCGGGGCTGGCTCCCCCTGGATTTTCTTTCAGAGTTAATCCCATGTGGATGGGAATTATTCATGACTTAATTTAATATCATCTTGTACATTGTTGCAGGATTCTTTTTAATGCTCTAGCTGGTAAATGCTGACTTTGTAGACAATATCAAAAGTAGTATTACCTTTCAATGGAATCTGGTAAGGTCCTGGCGAAAAACAATCACCTCACAATAAGGTCTTGAGTTTCTTTGGTCCTTTTGAAAGATTATAATGTCAATTATGTGTATAAAATATACATTTACCTAAAAAGTTAGGGAAACATCTATTAATAGGAGAAATGTAATCTCATGTGAATGTCCAAAATCGTAGTTGAGTGTATTTGGTATTTTATGAGGAACAAGGAAAAATGCGAAATGATCAATCCCCAAATGAGTAATAATTACAGGTAAATGTTCATAAATGTCTAAACAAGGTAATTTCAATAGCATTTAAGATACCCAAGAATCCACAAGTTCTGATGAATGTCACTGAAGTTAAATCATAAAATACACTCTAAAACTGTTACTGTTATGCTTGCTTGTGCATACCTAATAAATAGAGAAGGAAGAATCTTGAAGAACAGCTATTTTAGGAAAATAGCAAAGGTAAGTATGTGACTACCTTTTTTGACTATCTGTTCTTGTTTTAAATAACTATTTCCAATGGATTTGATGAGAAGTGTGATAGAGTGTCTGGTGCAAATCTAACGATTACATCTCAGAAGTCACTTTGAATTACAACAAAATATTAAGGGACTAAATCTAGAAAATTAAAACAGAGTTTAGGTCTTCTGTTGCAGAGAGTTAAACCTGGCTGACACCATTTCCCTCCCCTTCTTTGATTATATATTTCTCCTTTCACATCAATGAATGCATTGCAAATAGTAGTTCTGTGCCCATCTTAATGATAGTTTCTCCTGTGCCTTCACTGCTCATGTATAATTTAGCTTTGAGAAGATCAAGCAGGAGTGGTGGTTAACCTGACTGCAGACTTCCAAAACAGATTGATTTGATGAGGAAAATCACGCGGCTTTTATTGTTGGGTTGTTTTTTTCCCCCCCAAGAATTTTGCAATGGTCTTTCTGTTCCTGAATAATGGGAAACATTCTCAAAGTGCAAGATAAAGCATCTTTTAGAAATAACAATATGTGCATAATGACACATGCAAGTGGCTGCTAGCTACCAGTACCTTTTTCTACCTCTTTTACATACCTTTTGTACAGTTATACAGTCTGTTTCTCCTTTATTCCCTCTTGTGCTGTATGGGACTGTGTCAAACGTTTTTGCATGGAAAATAAATAGCAATATACTGACAACTCATAAAGATACCTTGTTTTTTCTCATCAGTGACTGCAGCCTCGTCTTTAATTGATAGGTTAACTGATTAGTCCTATTTAAGAAATCATTCCTGCCAGGTTGAAATATATGCCTTTTTTTTGCACTAGGCAGTCTCTTACTCCATCACTACCTATCCTCCTCCTTCACTCCCCTGCTGTACTGATTTCTTTGCTCACATTTTGGTTGCTCAACTTATTCTGGCTGGACTCTGTAGATACCATTCAATAAACTGACTGAAATGTATCTTCTCCTCAGGTCAAATGCTTTTAAGAAGCTGGCAGTTTCCAGCTGAAAAAAAAAAAAGAAAAAGGTAAAAGCTTTGATATTCTGGGTCTGTCTGGTTGGTAGGCTCTGGATAAGCAGAATAACAGAAACAACATCTTTTTTTTTTCTTCTTTTCTCCTTTTTTCTTCTCTAACATCTACAGATAAAGGCGAAAGGTCCTTTCTTTTACAATTCAACACTATACAGAGGAATCATTGTAGCAGAAATGCAAAAGAGTATCTAAACACCTTCAACAGTGACCTGAATTTTTGAAATTACTTGTAGGTTTTAGAGAGAAGAGAAACAGAAAGAGTAACCACATGAGGATTTTTTTTTTTGTTTTGGTAGGATCTGTAAGTCACTCTTCCAGAAACCAGGAGAAGGTTTGAATACCCTCCTTGTCCTCACATTTTGCGGGTGCCCTGGGAGCAGAAACATGCAAACAGGCGCATGCCTGATGATGCAGGACAGTCTACTGGCAGGAGGAATGGTGGCATGCACCTGAGGAAAAGGGTGCAAGACCAGTATATGCTTAGGGTCAAAGAAGTCTTGCTTTGTTGCTGTACATACCAGTATGCAATGCATTACCAAATGTTTGGGGGGGGGGGGGGGG